>CM059442.1:17719847-17774035 GCA_030390025.1 Squalus acanthias | reverse complement strand
GGGGGGAGGGGGGACTGGACACTCTGCTAGCAGTGGGGGGAGGGGAGGGGGGACTGGACACTCTGCTAGCAGTGCGGGGAGGGGAGGGGGGACTGGACACTATGCTGGCAGTGGGGGGAGGGGGGACTGGACACTCTGCCGGCAGTGGGGGGAGGGAAGGGGGGACTGGACACTCTGCTAGCAGTGCGGGGAGGGGAGGGGGGACTGGACACTCTGCTAGCAGTGCGGGGAGGGGAGGGGGGACTGGACACTGCTGGCAGTGGGGGGAATGGGGACTGGACACTCTGCTAGCAGTGGGGGGAGGGGAGGGGGGACTGGACACTCTGCTGGCAGTGGGCGGAGGGGAGGGGGGACTGGACACTCTGCTGGCAGTGGGGGGAGGGGGGACTGGACACTCTGCTGGCAGAGGGGGGAGGGGAGGGGGGACTGGACACTCTGCTAGCAGTGGGGGGAGGGGAGGGGGAGACTGGACACTCTGCTGGCAGTGGGGGGAGGGGGGACTGGACACTCTGCCGGCAGTGGGGGGAGGGGGGACTGGACACTCTGCTGGCAGTGGGGGGAGGGGGGACTGGACACTCTGCTAGCAGTGGGGGGAGGGGGGACTGGACACTCTGCTGGCAGTGGGGGAGGGGAGGGGGGACTGGACACTCTGCTGGCAGTGGGGGGAGGGGGGACTGGACACTCTGCCGGCAGTGGGGGGAGGGGGGACTGGACACTCTGCTAGCAGTGGGGGATGGGGGGACTGGACACTCTGCTAGCAGTGCGGGGAGGGGAGGGGGGACTGGACACTCTGCTGGCAGTGGGGGGAGGGGGGACAGGACACTCTGCTGGCAGTGGGGGGAGTGGGGACTGGACACTCTGCTGGCAGTGGGGGGAGGGGGGACTGGACACTCTGCCGGCAGTGGGGGGAGGGGGGACAGGACACTCTGCTGGCAGTGGGGGGAGGGGGGACTGGACACTCTGCTGGCAGTGGGGGGAGGGGGGACTGGAAACTCTGCTGGCAGAGGGGGGAGGGGAGGGGGGACTGGACACTCTGCTAGCAGTGGGGGGAGGGGGGACTGGACACTCTGCTGGCAGAGGGGGGAGGGGGGACTGGACACTCTGCTGGCAGAGGGGGGAGGGGGGTACTGGACACTCTGCTGGCAGAGGGGGGAGGGGGAACTGGACACTCTGCTGGCAGTGGGGGGAGGGGGGACTGGACACTCTGCTGGCAGAGCGGGGAGGGGGGACTGGACACTCTGCCAGCAGTGGGGGAGGGGAGGGGGGACTGGACACTCTGCTGGCAGTGGGGGGAGGGGGGACTGGACACTATGCTGGCAGTGGGGGGAGCGGGGACTGGACACTCTGCTGGCAGTGGGGGGAGGGGGGACTGGACACTCTGCTCGCAGTGGGGGGAGGGGAGGGGGAGACTGGACACTCTGCTGGCAGTGGGGGGAGGGGGGACTGGACACTCTGCTGGCAGAGGGGGGAGGGGAGGGGGGACTGGACACTCTGCCGGCAGTGGGGGAGGGGAGGGGGGACTGGACACTCTGCTGGCAGTGGGGGGAGGGGGGACTGGACACTCTGCTGGCAGAGGGGAGAGGGGGGACTGGACACTCTGCTAGCAGTGGGGGGAGGGGGGACTGGACACTCTGCTGGCAGTGGGGGGAGGGGGGACTGGACACTCTGCTAGCAGTGGGGGGAGGGGAGGGGGAGACTGGACACTCTGCTGGCAGTGGGGGGAGGGGGGACTGGACACTCTGCTAGCAGTGGGGGATGGGGGGACTGGACACTCTGCTAGCAGTGCGGGGAGGGGAGGGGGGACTGGACAATGCTGGCAGTGGGGGGAATGGGGACTGGACACTCTGCTAGCAGTGGGGGGAGGGGAGGGGAGGGGGGACTGGACACTCTGCTGGCAGTGGGGAAGGGGAGGGGGGACTGGACACTCTGCAGGCAGTGGGGGGAGGGGGGACTGGACACTCTGCTAGCAGTGGGGGATGGGGGGACTGGACACTCTGCTAGCAGTGCGGGGAGGGGAGGGGGGACTGGACAATGCTGGCAGTGGGGGGAATGGGGACTGGACACTCTGCTAGCAGTGGGGGGAGGGGAGGGGAGGGGGGACTGGACACTCTGCTGGCAGTGGGGAAGGGGAGGGGGGACTGGACACTCTGCTGGCAGTGGGGGGAGGGGGGACTGGACACTCTGCTGGCAGAGGGGGGAGGGGAGGGGGGGACTGGACACTCTGCTAGCAGTGGGGGGAGGGGGGACTGGACACTCTGCTGGCAGTCGGGGGAGGGGGGACTGGACACTCTGCTGGCAGTGGGGGGGAGGGGGGACTGGACACTCTGCTAGCAGTGGGGGGAGGGGGGACTGGACACTCTGCTGGCAGTGGGGGAGGGGAGGGGGGACTGGACACTCTGCTGGCAGTGGGGGGAGGGGGGACTGGACACTCTGCGGGCAGTGGGGGGAGGGGGGACTGGACACTGCTGGCAGTGGGGGGAATGGGGACTGGACACTCTGCTGGCAGTGGGGGGAGGGGAGGGGGGACTGGACACTCTGCTGGCAGTGGGGGGAGGGGGGACTGGACACTCTGCTAGCAGTGGGGGGAGGGGAGGGGGGACTGGACACTCTGCTGGCAGTGGGGGGAGGGGAAGGGGGACTGGACACTCTGCTGGCAGTGGGGAAGGGGAGGGGGGACTGGACACTCTGCCGGCAGTGGGGGAGGGGGGACTGGACACTCTGCTGGCAGTGGGGGGAGGGGGGACAGGACACTCTGCTGGCAGTGGGGGGAGGGGGGACTGGACACTCTGCTGGCAGAGGGGGGAGGGGAGGGGGGACTGGACACTCTGCTAGCAGTGGGGGGAGGGGGGACTGGACACTCTGCTGGCAGAGTGGGGAGGGGGGACTGGACACTCTGCTGGCAGAGGGGGGAGGGGTTACTGGACACTCTGCTGGCAGAGGGGGGAGGGGGGACTGGACACTCTGCTGGCAGAGGGGGGAGGGGGGACTGGACACTCTGCTGGCAGTAGGGGGAGGGGGGACTGGACACTCTGCTGGCAGTAGGGGGAGGGGGGGACTGGACACTCTGCTGGCAGAGGGGGGAGGGGGGACTGGACACTCTGCTGGCAGTAGGGGGAGGGGGGACTGGACACTCTGCTGGCAGTAGGGGGAGGGGGGACTGGACACTCTGTTGGCAGTGGGGGGAGGGGGGACTGGACACTCTGCTGGCAGAGGGGGAGAGGGGGGACTGGACACTCTGCTAGCAGTGGGGGGAGGGGGGACTGGACACTCTGCTGGCAGTGGGGGGAGGGGGGACTGGACACTCTGCTAGCAGTGGGGGGGAGGGGGGACTGGACACTCTGCTGGCAGTGGGGGGAGGGGGGACTGGACACTCTGCTAGCAGTGGGGGGAGGGGAGGGGGAGACTGGACACTCTGCTGGCAGTGGGGGGAATGGGGACTGGACACTCTGCTAGCAGTGGGGGGAGGGGAGGGGGGACTGGACACTCTGCTGGCAGTGGGGGGAGGGGAGGGGGGACTGGACACTCTGCTGGCAGTGGGGAAGGGGAGGGGGGACTGGACACTCTGCCGGCAGTGGGGGGAGGGGGGACTGGACACTCTGCTGGCAGTGGGGGAGGGGGGACTGGACACTCTGCTGGCAGTGGGGGGAGGGGAGGGGGGACTGGACACTCTGCTGGCAGTGGGGAGAGGGGGGACTGGACACTCTGCCGGCAGTTGGGGAGGGGAGGGGGGACAGGACACTCTGCTGGCAGTGGGGGGAGGGGGGACTGGACACTCTGCTGGCAGTGGGGGGAGGGGGGACTGGACACTCTGCTGGCAGAGGGGGGAGGGAGGGGGGACTGGACACTCTGCTAGCAGTGGGGGGAGGGGGGACCGGACACTCTGCTGGCAGAGGGGGGAGGGGGGACTGGACACTCTGCTGGCAGAGGGGGTGGGGGGACTGGACACTCTGCTGGCAGTGGGGGGAGGTGGGACTGGACACTCTGCTGGCAGTTGGGGGAGGGGGGACTGGACACTCTGCTGGCAGTGGGGGGAGGGGAGGGGGGACTGGACACTCTGCTGGCAGTGGGGGGAGGGGAGGGGGAGACTGGACACTCTGCTGGCAGTGGGGGGAGGGGAGGGGGGACTGGACACTCTGCTGACAGTGGGGGGAGGGGAGGGGGAGACTGGACACTCTGCTGGCAGTGGGGGGAGGGGGGACTGGACACTCTGCCGGCAGTGGGGGGAGGGGAGGGGGGACTGGACACTCTGCTAGCAGGGGGATGGGGGGACTGGACACTCTGCTAGCAGTGCGGGGAGGGGAGGGGGGACTGGACACTGCTGGCAGTGGGGGGAATGGGGACTGGACACTCTGCTAGCAGGGGGATGGGGGGACTGGACACTCTGCTAGCAGTGGGGGGAGGGGAGGGGGGACTGGACACTCTGCTGGCAGTGGGGGGAGGGGAGGGGGGACTGGACACTCTGCTGGCAGTGGGGAAGGGGAGGGGGGACTGGACACTCTGCTGGCAGTGGGGGGAGGGGGGACTGGACACTCTCCCGGCAGTGGGGGAGGGGAGGGGGGACTGGACACTCTGCTGGCAGTGGGGGGAGGGGGGACTGGACACTCTGCTGGCAGTGGGGGGAGGGGGGACTGGACACTCTGCTGGCAGAGGGGGGAGGGGAGGGGGGACTGGACACTCTGCTAGCAGTGGGGGGAGGGGGGACCGGACACTCTGCTGGCAGAGGGGGGAGGGGGGACTGGACACTCTGCTGGCAGAGGGGGGAGGGGGGACTGGACACTCTGCTGGCAGTGGGGGGAGGGGGGACTGGACACTCTGCTGGCAGTGGGGGGAGGGGAGGGGGGACTGGACACTCTGCTGGCAGTGGGGGGAGGGGAGGGGGAGACTGGACACTCTGCTAGCAGAGGGGAGAGGGGACTGGACACTCTGCTAGCAGTGGGGGGAGGGGAGGGGGAGACTGGACACTCTGCTAGCAGAGGGGAGAGGGGACTGGACACTCTGCTAGCAGTGGGGGGAGGGGGGACTGGACACTCTGCTGGCAGTGGGGGGAGGGGGGACTGGACACTCTGCCAGCAGTGGGGGGAGGGGAGGGGGGACTGGACACTCTGCTGGCAGTGGGGGGAGGGGGGACTGGACACTCTGCTGGCAGTGGTGAGAGGGGGGACTGGACACTCTGCTGGCAGTGGGGGGAGGGGGGACTGGACACTCTGCCAGCAGTGGGGGGAGGGGAGGGGGGACTGGACACTCTGCTGGCAGTGGGGGGAGGGGGGACTGGACACTCTGCTGGCAGTGGTGAGAGGGGGGACTGGACACTCTGCTAGCAGTGGGGGGAGGGGAGGGGGGACTGGACACTCTGCTGGCAGTGGGGGGAGGGGGGACTGGACACTCTGCTAGCAGTGGGGGGAGGGGAGGGGGGACTGGACACTCTGCTAGCAGTGGGGGAGGGGAGGGGGGACTGGACACTCTGCTAGCAGTGGGGGAGGGGAGGGGGGACTGGACACTCTGCTAGCAGTGGGGGGAGGGGGGACTGGACACTCTGTTTGCAGTGGGGGGAGGGGGGACTGGACACTCTGCTAGCAGTGGGGGAGGGGAGGGGGGACTGGACACTCTGCTAGCAGTGGGGGAGGGGAGGGGGGACTGGACACTCTGCTAGCAGTGGCGGGGTGGGGAGGGGGGACTGGACACTCTGCTAGCAGTGGCGGGGTGGCAGGGTGGCGGGGTGGAGGCAGATGCACAAAAGGCCAGTGGGAGGATCAGGTAATTCAGCGGCAATTCAAGGCTGGAGAGGATTGCAGATGTGATTGGCTGAGCCCATTAACGGATTTAAAGATGAGGATGAGAATTTTAAATTTATTACTCATGGGGCTGGGGGAGCCAGTGTAGGTCAGTGAGGACGACAGTAACGGGCAAGCGGGACAGGATGAGGATAAGTTATAGTTTACGGAGGATGGAGGGCGGGATGCCAGCAAGAACATTGTTAGAGTCGTCAAGTCTGGAGGTGACAACGGCACCTGCAAAGCTTTCAGGGTCGATGAGGTTGAAGACATGTTGTGGAGGTTGAAGTAAGCGGCCTTTGTGATGGAAATGATGTGAGGTGTGAAGCTCAGCTCAGGGTCAAACAGGACGGCAAAGTTCAGCCATCGGCAGTGGCTGAAATCATTGGTGAGGGTGGTGGAGTGAGTGCCAGAGCTGAAGTCTTCCCAGGGTTGAACTGGAGAAACTTATGGCTCATCGAAGCTTGGATGTCAGACAAAGTCTGAGATTAAACAAAAGCTTAAAACAAACCAGAACGCATGATTTTAATTCAGGTTTTCACGCACCAGGGCTGTTCTGAAGTTATGGGCTTTTTGGGGCTGTGCCAGCTGCTTTGATTCCGTTGGTCAGCTTTGGCTGGCAGTGCAGGCTGGCCTGTAGGAGGTGTAAGTGTGCCATATACCGGTGTATATGGGAGATGTCTCTAACCTGTGATTCCCTCCTTAGGTGATGATATGATGGATGGAGCCTTTGAGCTTCTGGGGTTGAAATGGCTGCCACACCTGAGCCGAAGCCAGGCCAAGGAATTGACCCCATTTGAAGTGGGCGACAGGCACTGGCAGACGAGCATTGACTGCCTGGTATCCAGTCCAGCTCTGGTGTGCGTGCTGCGCCGTGTGGGTGCCTTCAGTGCATTGGCTGAAATCCTCACCGCAACCAAACCCAGGGCCAATCTGTTCAAGGAAAACCACGGCAACCTGGAGAAAGTGATGTCACCAACCCCGGAGCTGGCCTTCAGACAGGCTGCTTTGTTCTTCACTGACAGGGAGCTGATGTCAGGTATAATGCACATTTCGTCTCACAGGTGGGGAGGCCCTCCCAATGGATGAGAGATCAGGTCAGTCATAAAGGGACAGAACATAAGAAATAGGAGCAGGAATAGGCCACTTGGCCCCTCGAGCCTGCTCCGCCATTCAATAAGATCATGGCTGATCATGGGCTCAAAGCCACTTCCCCACCCGCTCCCCATAACCCTTCACTCCCTTATCTTGCAAAAATTTGTCTATCTCCACCTTAAATGTATTTAATGACCCAGCCTCCACAGCTCTCTGGGGCAGAGAATTCCACAGATTTACGACCCTCTGGGAGAAGAAATTCCTCCTCATCTCAGTTCTAAAAGGGCGACCCTTTATTCTGAAACTATGCCCCCGATTTCTAGATTCCCCCACAAGGGGAAACATCCTCTCTGCATCTACCTTGTCGAACCCCCTCAGTATCTTATATGTTTCAATAAGATCACCTCTCATTCTTCTAAATTCCAATGAGTATAGGCCCAGCCTGCTCAACCTTTCCTCATAAGTCAACCCCCTCATCTCAGGAATTAACCTAGTGAATTGTCTCTGAACTACCTCCAATGCAAGTATATCCTTCCTTAAATAAGGAGACCAAAACTGTATGCAGTACTCAAGGTGTGGTCTCACCAATACCCTGTACAGTTGTAGCAGGACTTCCCTGCTTTTATACTCCAACCCCCTTGAAATAAAGGCCAACATTCCATTTGCCTTTTTGATTACTTGCTGTACCTGCATGCTAACTTTTTGTGTATCATTCACAAGGACCCCCAGGTCCCTCTGAACTGTAGCATTTTGTAATCTCTCTCCATTTAAATAATAGTTTGCTTTTTTATTTTTCCTGCCAAAGTGGATAACCTCGCACTTTCCCACATTATACTCCATCTGCCAAATATTTGCCCACTCACTTAGCCTGTCTATATCCCTTTGCAGATTCTTTGAGTCCTCTGCACAACTTGCTTTCCCACCCATTTTTGTATCATCCGCAAACTTGGCTACATTACACTCGGTCCCTTCATCCAAGTCATTAATGTAGATTGTAAATAGTTGAGGGCCCAGCACCGATCCCTGTGGCACCCCACTAGTTACCGTTTGCCAACCGGAAAATTATCCATTTATCCCGACTCTCTGCTTTCTGTTAGTTAGCCAATTCTCTTGCTAATATATTACCCCCAATTCCGTGAGCTCTTATCTTATGCAGTAACCTTTTATGTGGCACCTTGTCGAATGCCTTCTGGAAATCCAAATACACCACATCCACTGGCTCACCTTTGTCCACCCTGCTCATTACATCCTCAAAGAACTCCAGCAAATTTGTTAAACATGATTTCCCTTTCATAAAACCATGCTGACTCTGCTTGACTGCATTATGATTTTCCAAATGCCCTGCTACTGCTTCCTTAATGAAGGACTCCAGCATTTTCCCAACGACAGATGTTAGGCTAACTGGTCTATAGTTTCCTGCTTTCTGTCTCCCTCCTTTCTTAAATAGGGGTGTTACATTAACGGTTTTCCAATCCGCTGGGACCTCTCCAGAGTCCAGGGAATTTTGGTATATTGCAACCAATGCAACCACTATCTCTGCAGCCACTTCTTTTAAGACCCTGGGATGCAGGCCATCTGGTCCAGGGGACTTGTCGTCTTTTAGTCCCATTATTTTACCAAGTACTATTTCCTTAGTGATAGTGATTGTCTTTAGTTCCCCCCTCCCTGTGGCCCCTTGATTATCCATTATTGGGATGTTGTTAATGTCTTCTACAGTGAAGACAGATGCAAAATATTTGTTCAGAGTCTCAGCCATTTCCCCGTTCCCCATTATTAATTCCCCAGTCTCATCCTCTAAGGGACCAACGTTTATTTTAGCTACTCTCTTCCTTTTTATATACCTGTAGAAGCTCTTACTATCTGTTTTAATATTTCTTGCCAGCTTACTCTCATAATTCATCTCTCTCTTTATTATTTTTTTAGTCACCCTTTGCTGGTTTTTAAAAATTTCCCAATCCTCTGGCCTCCCACCAAACTTGGCAACATTGTATGCCTTCGTTTTCAATTTGATACCATCCTTTACTTCCTTAGTTAGCCATGGATAGTGCTCCCTTCTCTTAAAATCTTTCTTTCTCACTGGAATATATTTTTGTTGAGAGTTATGAAATATCTCCTTAAATGTCCGCCACTGCATTTCAACTGTCTTACCCTTTAATTTATTTTTCCAGTCCACTTTAGCGAGTTCTGCCCTCATGCCATTGTAATTGCCTTTGTTTAAGATCAGGACACTGGTTTGAGATACAACTTTCTCACCCTCCAACTGAATTTGAAATTCAACCATGTTATGATCACTCTTTCCTAGAGGATCCTTTACTATGAGATCATTTATTAATTCTGTCTCATTACACAGTACCAGATCCAAGATAGCCTGCTCCCTGGTTGGTTCCATTACATACTGTTCTAGGAAACCATCTCGGATGCACTCTATGAACTTCTCCTCAAGGCTACCATGGCCAATTTGATTTGTCCAATCAATATGGAGATTAAAATCACCCATGATTATTACCGTACCTTTTTTACAGGCCTCCATTATTTGTTGATTTATACTCTGTCCAACAGCATTGCTACTGTTCAGGGGCCTGCAGACTACGCCCACCAGAGACTTTTTCCCCTTATTATTTTTTATCACCACCCAAACCGATCCTATATCTTGATCTACTGAGCCAATATCACTTCTCACCACTGCACTGATCCCATCCTTTACCAACAAAGCCACCCCACCTCCCTTTCCTTTCTGTCTATCCTTCCGAATTGTTAAATACCCTGGAATATTCAGTTCCCAGCCCTGGTTACCTTGCAACCACATCTCTGTAATGGCGATCAGATCATACCCATTTGTATCTGTTTGTGCCGTCAACTCATCTATCTTGTTACGAATGCTGCGTGCATTTAGATATAGAGCTTTTAACTTTGTCTTTTTACCATTTCTCCTTGTTTTGGCCCCATTTTCTGTTGCACTCTTATTTTTAAACATTCTGTCCCTTCCTGTCACACATTGGTTATTATTTCCCCCATCTCTATCCTGCTCTATTGTTTTCTCATTTCTCATTGACTTTTTAAATTCCCGCTCACCTGGATCCTCCCCCCCACTATTTAGTTTAAAGCCCTCTCTACAGCCCTAGTTATTCAATTTGCCAGGACTCTAGCCCCAGCACGGTTCAAGTGAAGCCCGTCCAAACGGAACAGCTCCCTCTTATCCCAGTACTGGTGCCAATGCCCCACAGATCGAAACCCATTTCTCCCACACCAGTCTTGGAGCCACTCATTCATTTCTCTGATCTTATTTACCCTATGCAAATTCGCTCGTGGCTCAGGTAGTCATCCAGAGATTATTACCTTTGTGGTTCTGCTTTTTAATTTAGCCCCTAGCTGCTCATACTCTCTCAGCAGAACCTTTTTCTTTGTCCTACCTAGAAACATGTTTCTCACTGACCCCAATGAGGGAAGAAACCCGAATGTGTAGAAAGTAGACCCGGAATGAAATTAGCTTTCATATCCATTTCTCATTTGCATTCTCCAGATGTGACAAGGATTCTGCAGTATTATGGATTGGCTTTTCACTTTAAAACTATGTTCACTTCTTCCTCATACATTCAACCTCCACGTACAAATCAGAACTGTCATGATCCCACCATGGTTGAATCACCTATAGCACTGTCCCTTTAAGGAAGTTTGTGCCCCAGGAGTCAGACAATCATCTTCCCTCGGGTGTGAGGCAGTCCTTCATTCTTTTCTCTTTAGGTTACATACATGTTCAGCCCTCTCCTCCGACAGAGACCAATCGGTCACTGTCTGTTGGTTTTGCTTTTGCTAGTTTCTGACATTAGTATGGAGTTGGAAACATTTAGAGAGTTTGGGATTCTGACTTTGAGTGAAGCCTGAGAACAGGTTTTCCAAGTTCACCTGAAGTGTTCAGGGATCGAACCAACCTCAGGCCCATTCCACTGCCTGGGTTCAGGATTTACATTGAGCTCTGTGGATCCTTCCCTGCAGCAGACTCCCATGGCCCATATTGCCGATACCTTCCATCACTGCACAATGTGTGAAGCCTGCTCCAGGTTCAGCTCACAGGCAGTGTGATGGACTCAGTCGCTGTGGGGCAATCCTGACCTCCAGAATGTCAAATCTCAGCTGGTACTGGCCCAGGGAGACCTCGGTATCCAGTTTTGTGATCCACCACCCACCCAGCCAGGTAGAGGCCTGGAGCCCGGCCTCATCCTCTTTTACTGTCAGTCCCGAATCAGACTGACCTGCTGGCTTGGCCACCGGTCTATAGCCTGTCATCAGTCAGTAATGCTGCAGAGGTGAACTGAGCATCTTGGTCCCCATCTGGTGGTATCTTCAGAGCAATTGGCTGTAGAAAAAGTTTAACTCATGACAGAAAAACCCAGGCTTTTACTCCCACTGTTTATTATCCCCAAGAATGTGGGAGATTTTTAACCAACCATGGGCCTCAGCCTCTGAACAGCTGCCTCTTGTAGCCATCGTCCTGTAGTAAAAGTTGGACAAATGGCCTTTAGATGAAAAGGCACTTAAAGAGTCAGCGTTGATCTGATCATTAAATTGCTTCCTGTATTTATATACACACTGTATTGTCCACAGATCCAGGCGCCCGGCCATTACTGAAGTACCTATCTCCCTCTCTCAGGTCTGGGAACACCATGGCGGGTATGTATAATCACCTGGGCATAAAGCAGGGGTTTCAGTAATGATAATCTGTAGATAATACAACAAATACTGATCCCTGACTGTGGCTTTGATTGCCCTGTGTCACTGTGTGTTTCTGACACTGATTACACCTGGAATATCTCGCCTGTACAGACTGTCTGTGTCACTGTGTAACAGAGACTGTTAACAATCCACTGAACCTATTATTTATGTTCCGTTTGTATCTCTATTATAAAATTCACACCTGCAACACAGACTGTCTGACTAGTCTCACTCTTCATCCTGTTTCAGGTAAAGAGAAACAAACTGTCAACACAGAATCCATCTTCAGCTACATGCTACTTGGTAAGTGCTGAGTGTCCATATCTATCACCTCTAGGGAGGCCATGTTATGCACTCCATACAATTCATGTAAACTTCACATATCCTTTCCCTCACCATAAAAATGAATGAACATTATAATACAAACAACAAACTAGGTGTTTCTTTTCAACCTAGGCAGATCTTCCAGAGTTGCCCTACTCATCTTCTGCCCTGGTGGTTATATATCCCTAAACCATCTGGGTTTAATAGCGTGTCATTGTTGTAGTTGGTGAAATGTCCATGATCGTGCTACTATTTGTTGCAGGAGCCCAGCCTTTGTTTACAGTGCTGGTTATCAAACCCGCCGCCTGGCCACACCATCTGCTCAAGATACTCCGCAAGTTAGACCTGGAGCATTTCTGTGTTGTTGGGATGAAACTCGGCAGTCTGGACACAGAAAAAGCCTCACTCCTGACTCCACACAGCATTCAGCAGGTGCGTACAGTGAAAGAATTTGCTCTCATACTAAAGTGTCCTAATTGACATGCCCCTGGGTTTGGCTAATAGCAAGTGCAAGTATGTGGTTACAGAATGCTTAACCTGTCGGGCAACACTCTCTGTAGCAGCAATGGTTCCAGCTCTTCCAGTGGAGATGTGCACAGTAGTCTCGCACTCAATCCTTACCCACTCCCTCCAAACGGCACAGCTAGTCAGGCAGACAGGTTGGTTTATAGGCTGAGCCTTGCCCTGTATCTATTGATCCACCTACAAAGACAGGATGATGACATGGTGGCACGTGATATATTCCAGGTGGTGTGTGACTTGGAGGAGAACCTCCTTGTCTTTATAGTCAGTGCCTGAATGTGTAAAACCCAGAATCCCATTTTCCTTTTTCATGCACACCCACCTTTAAGGATCTCTGTACCTGCTCCCCTGGATCTTCCTGTTCCTCCACTCTGTTCAAGATTTTGCCATTCGTGATATACAGCCTTTCCCAAATGCTCAGCCACCTAACTGCCCATTCTGTTACCTGTCCACTGTCCTCTTGCAATCTCCGGCATTCTCCTCACGGTTTGCCCTTTCCTACGCTCCTGATTTGGTATCATCAGCAAACTTTACTATCACTCCTTCTGTGCCTTTCCTGGCATCTCCCTTTCCGTTTTTTGGGGAGAACATTTGCTATTTGCCTCCATACCCAGAATTCTGCTGTGTTTGGCGCCTCGGATTCCCTTTCTGACCTTTTCACACAATTTCCTCCTGCTAACCACTAACAAATATACCAGTAATCTGTTCCTCAGATTTATCACTGTTAGTAAAAAAAAAGATCCTCTTGCATTTCTTATTTTCTTCTGTTGAGGGATGAATGTTGGCCAGGACACTGCTCTTCAAATATGTCATGGAATCTTTTGCATCCACTTGGGCAGACGGGGCCTCGGTTTAACGTTTCATTCGAAAGATGATACCTCTGACAGTGCAGCATTCCCCAGATATTGACTCAAGTGCTAGAGTGGAAATTGACCCAAAACCTACCTCAGAGGCAAGATTGCTACTAACTGAGCCAAGTTGACAGTTTAGAGAAAACTATGGAGTAAATCGTATGAGCAAGAAGCTATTTAATATATTACGTGTTGGGTGGGATTAACCATTTCATGTTGGGGCCATAAAATAGCCAAGCAGAATGGTGCATTTCACCATTGGTGTTCTGTGACTCAACACTGTCACCTGCTGGTCAGTGCACTCCTGACTGCAATATCTGAACTGTATTTCCAGGACCCAGGACTGGTGAAATGCAGCATTGAATCACTGACCTCGAGTCCTTCTGTCATTTTGTGTGTTCAACGAGATAATTCTGTGAAAAAGCTGCTTGACTTGCTTGGCCCTGAAGATCCCCAGGAGGCCAGAGGCCTGGACCAGTTCCTATGGAGAGGTCACTGTGGGACAGACCTAGTCCATAATGGCTTGTATGGTAAGTCATCTAACACATTAACACTAGGCACTGTGGCAGGTTTAATGCTATGTGTCTATTTTACCAAACGCACGTAGGATGAATAAACTGTGGATCCTGTTTCGCTGCTGTTGTTTAAGAAGCATTTAGGACATCAGTGACTGCTCCAGCATACAGCTCTATTCACACAGCTGAATACTGGGCCACCACATTAAAACTTCAAGGGTTAATCAGCTGACTAGTAGGTATTATGGTCCTTTAGACAATTTCACAGTTACGTTGGGATCGTGTCCCAATGGAAATGGGGAGCCCGCCCCACAAACTCCGCCAGGATCAGTGCTGGAGTCCCCACTCGCCCCATAAACTCCGCCAGGGTCAGTGCTGGAGTCCCCACTCGCCCCACAAACTCCGCCAGGGTCAGTGCTGGAGTCCCCACTCGCCCCACAAACTCCGCCAGGGTCAGTGCTGGAGTCCCCACTCGCCCCACAAACTCCGCCAGGGTCAGTGCTGGAGTCCCCACTCGCCCCACAAACTCCGCCAGGGTCAGTGCTGGAGTCCCCACTCGCCCCACAAACTCCGCCAGGGTCAGTGCTGGAGGGCACGAATCAGCCAGTGGCAGAAGTTGGCAGCAGCAGGTGTGACAGTGTGACAGGTGGGAGCTGCTCACCTAATGATGGGAAATCCTCTCGAGGTGCTCCCTAGAGGCAGGGCAGGAGTTGATATCCAAATTAGAGCTGAATTTAATGTATTATAGATAGTGTAAACTTATTGGGGCATTATTAAAGCTAACAAGGAAACATTGGACCACACTTGCACTTGTTGATGAGTGCCATTTCTCTATGTCTGATCTTCTCCTTTACAGGTTCCTCGTCCTTTGCGACTGCGATCCGGGATGTGAAGACATTTTTCCCGGAAGGACTTTGCTGTGAAGAGTCACAAATGATGCAGGACGAGCAGGTAAATCCGGATACTTGTTCTGAAGAAACGTGCTCACAGATGCTCCATTATTTTGTAAAGATGTCTGTATATGCAGAGTGAGATCCCTGTGTCAAGCCCACTGTAACTCAGTGACACTTTATGCTGTAGAAGATGGGTAAGTGACCAAGGCACAGTAGGGCTGAAATCCATCCGTTTTTCCAAGGCAAATGGAGTAAGCACAGGGAGTCCCTAAGTTGGGAGTTCCCATGCTCCGGCCCTCATTTAGAACCTAGAGTGGCATCAGGGAAGATGCACCTGATCTCACCAGATGTACGTGAGCCCACCTGCAGGTCCAGGCTGGGATCGGTACCCCAACCCCCAAACATGAGGGGGAAATACTTTTGTAATATTGCAAGCAGCCGCCGACACTGGGGGCAGGTTCGCGCTTTCTGCGGGAGGGAGACCAGCACCTGTCCCCCTCCCTCGGCTTGGTAAACTCCCACTGGTGTTTCCAGTGTCTTCAGTGAGGTCGACGGTAGGCGGAGTCCCACCATAACTGCTGGGGCCACAACCCCACAGGATTTGCCTGGCCCATTTTAATATCTTTACCAGATCTGTAAAATGCCTCTGAGTGCAGTAAAACCTCAGGGGAGACCTGGTATCATACAGCTTGCCTTATCAACAAACTTTAATGAGCCTCACCTCCATAAACACAGAGCCTGCCCTAAATCAACATGTTACTTTAATCTGAAAGATAGCGATGTGTAGGATAGTGTTTGACTTGTCACTGTTTGGTGCTAATATCGCCTTTCTCTCTGGATGAAAGTTCCTTGAAGCCCAGGCACACTCCAGGTGTAGGCCTGCCCCCTACCTGGGCCTCGAGTCTCACCATTGGATGAAATGAGGGTGCAGCAGCTCTCCTGTTCCACCCATCGTGACCTGGCAGCTGCTGCAAAACCTCAAGGCCTCCTAGAGACCTCTGAAGCGCCCAATGGTCACTTGACAGCTAAATGAGGCGGAAGGTCAGGAACGCACTACCTCACCTCATCGACATGGGAGCAATGGGCAGGCACCTCAACCGTGAAAGCACCAGGACATCCTGGGACTGGGTAAGAGCACTAGGAAAGTACCAGGACATCCTGGGACCCCCGGGTAAGAACACTGGGAAAGTACCAGGATATCCTGGGACCCCCGGGTAAGAGCACTGGGAAAGTACCAGGATATCCTGGGACCCCCGGGTAAGAGCACTGGGAAAGTACCAGGACATCCTGGGACCCCCGGGTAAGAGCAATGGGAAAGTACCAGGACATCCTGGGACCCCCGGGTAAGAACATTGGGAAAGTACCAGGACATCCTGGGACCCCCGGGTAAGACCATTGCTCCTTTAACTTCCCCTCAGTTGTCATTTTAATGCATTCCTTCCATTTCCAATTTTTGTTTGCAGATTGCCTGTAACAGAAAGGACTGGCTCATCAGCCCTGAGTTCCCACAAAAACGTAAGCTGGTCAGGTCTTTAGCTCTCACATATGTGGATTCAAGAACTCCCACATGGGACCAGCAACAAGGTAATCCTTACAGTATGTCCTGAGCCCGAATAAAGAGGAGCTCCAAACTTTCAGCACCAGCCCCAAGACAAGGGCCCTACAAACTGTTACATCATCCTTAAAATGGTTGACCATTGACTAGTGTCCACAGAATGCTTACTGATGCTGCCAACTAACCCAGGAAAGGTTCAGAAATCAGTACTACAGCCCCTCCCTCAGTAACAATACCAGCCAGTACTACAGACCCTCCCTCAGTAACAATACCAGCCAGTACTACAGCCCCTCCCTCAGTAACAATACCAGCCAGTACGACAGCCCCTCCCTCAGTAACAATACCAGCCAGTACTACAGCCCCTCCCTCAGTAACAATACCAGCCAGTAATACAGCCCCTCCCTCAGTAACAATACCAGCCAGTACTACAGCCCCTCCCTCAGTAACAATACCAGCCAGTACTACAGCCCCTCCCTCAGTAACAATACCAGCCAGTACTACAGCCCCTCCCTCAGTAACAATACCAGCCAGTACTACAGCCCCTCCCTCAGTAACAATACCAGCCAGTACTACAGCCCCTCCCTCAGTAACAATACCAGCCAGTACTACAGCCCCTCCCTCAGTAACAATATCAGCCAGTACTACAGCCCCTCCCTCAGTAACAATACCAGCCAGTACTACAGACCCTCCCTCGGTAACATATGAACAGGAGTCGGCCATTCAGCCCCTTGAGCCTGTTCCACTATTCAATGTGATCGTAGTTGATCTGCGACTTAACTCCATATACCCACCTTTGGCCCATATCCCTTAATACCTTTGGTTAACAAAAATCTATCAATCTCTGATTTAAAATTAACAAGTGATCTAGCATCAATTGCCGTTTGTGGAAGAGAGCTCCTATTTTCTACCAGAAGTGTTTCCTAATTTCACTCCTGAACGGTCTGGCTCTAATTTTTAGACGATGCCCCCTAGTCCTAAAATCAGCAACCAGCAGAAATAGTTTCTCTCTATCTACTCTATTTGTCCCCCTTAATATCTTAATATCTATGAAAACTTCGATCAGATCACCCCTTAACCTTCTAAATTCTAGGAAATACAACCTAATTTGTGTAATCTCTTATCGTAACTGAACCCTTGAAGTCAGGGTATCATTCTGGTAAACCTACGCTGCACTCCCGCCAAGACTAATATATCCTTCCTAAGGTGTGGTGCCCAGAACTGCTCACAGTACTCCAGGTGTGGTCTAACCAGGGTTTTGTATAACTGCAGCATAACTTCTACCCCCTTGTATTCTAGTCCTCTAGATATAAAGACCAGCATCCCATTAGCCTTTTTGATTATTTTCTGTAGCTGTTCATGACATTTTAATGATCTATGTACCTGAACCCCCCAAGTCTCTTTGGACCGCCACTGTTTTTAGCTTTTCACCATTTAGAAAGTACCCTGTTCTATCCTTTTTTAGGTCCAAAGTGGATGACCTCACATTTGCTTACATTGAAATCCATTTGCCAGTTTTGCCCATTGACTTAATCTATCAATATCCCTTTGTAATTTTATGCTTTCATCTACACTGCCTACAATGCCGCCTATCTTTGTGTCATCGGGAAATTTGGATATATGACTTTCTATGCTATCATCTAAGTCATTAGTAAATACTTTGAATAGTTGAGGCACCAACACAGATCCCTGCGGGACACCACTCATCCCATCTTGCCAATTTGAGTACCAACCCATTATCCCTACTGCCTGTCTCCTGCCGCTTAGCCAATTTCCTAACCAGGTCAATAATTTGCCCTCAATTCCATGGGCTTCGACCTTAGATAATAGTCTCTTATGTGGGACTTTATCAAATGCCTTCTGGAAGTCCCTATAAATAACATCCATAGACATTCCCCTGTCCATTACTTTAGTCACCTCTTCAAAAACTTCAATCAGGTTTGTCAGGCATGACCTAACTTTCACAAATCCATGCTGGCTCTCTCTGATCAACTGAAAATTTTCGAGGTGTTCAGTCATCCTATCCTTAATTATAGACTCTAGCAATTTCCCAACAACAGATGTTAGACTAACTGGTCTATAATTCCCTGATTTCCCTCTCTCGCCATTCTTAAATAGCGGAGTGACATGCGCAATTTTCCAATCTAAAGGAATGATTCCTGAATCAAGAGAACTTTAGAAGATTATAGTTAGGGTATCTGCAATGTGCTCACCTACTTCCTTTAAAACCCTGAGATGGAAACCATCTGGTCCTGGGGATTTGTCACTCTTTAGTGCCATTATTTTCTTCATTGCTGTTATTTTACTTACGTTAATTTTATTGAGTCCCTGTCCCCGATTCAATATTAGTCTCCTTGGGATTTCCGGCATGCTTTTCTTCTACTGTAAATACTGACGCAAAGTAATTATTCAACATGTCTGCCATTTCCTTATTATCATTGCCAATATCTTCACTTTCAGTTTTTAAGGGGCCAACATTGCTCCTGACTACCCTCTTTTCCTAATATAATTGTAAAAATTCCTTGTATTGATTTTCATATCCCTTGCAAGTTTCTTTTCATACTCCCTTTTTGTAGCTCTTACTATCTGTTTTGTGACCCTTTGCTGTTCTTTGTATCTTTCCCATCTGTACTATTTTTTGAATTTTTGTCTGCTTTTTCTTTTAGTTTTATGCTGTCCCTTACCTCTTCAGTCAGCCATGGCTGTTTTTTTTGGCAAGTAGAGCTTTTGCCCCTCAGGGGTACAAACTGGTTCTGTATCATGTTAAATTCTTTTATATTCTGAACTTGTGCTCCATTAAAATCATTGCTACAGCCCCTCCCTCACAGTGACAATACCAGTCAGTGCTACACCCTAACCCCCGAAGTAACAATACCAGTCAGTAATTCTTCACTCAGAGAGTTGTGAATCTTTGGAATTCTCTACCCCAACGGACTGTGGATGCTCAGTCTTCAAGATAGAGATAGATAGATTTTTGGATACTAAGGGAGCCAAGGGACATGGGGATCGGGCAGGAAGGTGGAGTTGAGGTAGAGATCAGCTATGATTTTATTGAATGGCCGAGCAGGCTTGAAGGGCCGACTGGCCTATTCCTGCTCCTATTTCTTATGTTCTTGTGTACTATGACCTCCTCCTCAGTAATGTTGCCAGTGAGTGGGATCTATAGTGAAGGGCCCTCTCTTGGGGATTGTGTGTGTATCTGAGTGATGAGGATCTCGCCTGAGAGCTGTTTATATTAAGCTGCAAGTCTGTAATTCCCAGGTCTCGCACTGTCTGAAGTTGGAACATTACATTTGAAATGAATCTCACTTTCCTGCCATTGTGCCAGATTTAATCCCCTGCCCCTTTCTCTTTGTCCCACAGACTTGCTGCTGCCCAGGGCACTGTGCCAGACCCTGTGCCTGCTGCTGCCCTCTCCCCTCATCAGGAGGTGCCACCACCCACCGTACATTGAAGTACTGGACCAGCTGGGGAGCTGTGATTTTCGGCTGATGGGGGCAAGGATGAGTGTCCTGGACCAGTCACAGGCTCAGCACGTGGCAGAGCTCATCACTGTGGACAACACCTCGACTATAGTACGCCCCTCTCACTGATACTCTTGGACATTCACATGCACCCTGGACACATTTTATATTCTGAATTTGTGCCCATTAAAATCTGTGGTCAGGAAATTGTGGGAAGTGGCAAAGGCTTTAAACTAGTAAGATGGGGGAGGAATCTACAAGAAATGAAACCAGCCTAAATAGAAACAAAACAGGAAAAGAGAGCATAGGAAAGAGTAAGGGAGGATATTGATGGCCAGGGAATAAAAGAAGTTATAGAACAGGAGTGTAAAAAGATGGTTAAAAATAAAGTGAAAGGAACTGCAATTACAAATGAGTTAAACTGTCTGTACAGCAATGCACACAGTGTCCGTAATAAAACAGGGGAGCTGGAGGCAATCGCGTTGCGAGGAACCAGACATAATAGGGATTACTGAGACATGGCTACAGAAAAATCAGAACTGGGAATTAAACATTGCAGGGTATAATATATTTAGAAAAGATAGGGAGAGAAAAAGGGGAGGTGGAGTAGCTGTACTTATTAGGAATAACATAATGACAGTAGAAAAAAGTGTTGCAGCTGTCAGCAATAGGACAGAAATAGAATCCATGTGGATAGAAATAAAAGATAATAAAGGATCAATCACACTAATAGCGGGGTAGTCTACAGGCCATCTAATAGTGGAAGGGAGGTGGAGGATGAAATATGCAGACAAATTAGGGAAATGAGTAAAAAACATAGCATAATAATCATGGGGGATTTCAACTACCCTGATATTAATTGGACAGAAGAGGTAGGTAAAGGGGATAACGGAATGTAGTTCCTACAATGTGTACAGGACTCCTTTCTAACCCATGTATAAAAAGCCCAACAAGGGAGGATTCACTATTGGATCTAGTAATGGGGAATGAACCAGAGCAGATAAGAGAAGTAAAAGTAGGTGAACATCTAGGCAATAGTGACCATACTATAATACGCTTTAAAATAATAATTGAGAAGGACATAAGTATGACGAAAACTAGGAGAAAAGCTGATTTTGAGGGGCTGAGAATAGAACTTGGGAACATAAAATGGACAATAATATTGGCAAACAATGATGTAGTACAGCAATGGGAAACATTTCAAACGCTGTTCAACAGAGTCCAGGAAAAATATATTCTGCTAAAAAACAAGAACAAGCTAAACACTAATGAGAAACCATGGATGAATAAAGCCATGAGGGAAAAATTGAGGGTAAGGAAAGAGGCATACATTAAGTACATGGACAGCAGGGGAGAGCATGATAAGGGAAAATACGAAGAGATTAGGGGAGAAGTCAAAAAAAAATTAGGAAGGCAAAGAGGAACTATGAAATTAAATTATCAAGGAACATAAAACAAAATAGTAAAATATTTTACAGGCACATCACTAAAAGATAGAAGGTCAGGATGGGAATAGGGCCACTAAGGGATGGACAGGATAATACCACAGGCAGTGATAGAGAGATGGCAGAAATATTAAATAATTACTTTGCCTCAGTATTTACCAGGGAGATAGAACAAGTAGACATGACATTGGATCATGAGATTAGCAATGAAATAACTGCATTTAAAATAAAAAGAGGAGATATATTAAATAAACTAATCAAACTCAAAGAGGATAAAACCCCTGGTCCGGATGGATTACATCCACGCATTTTAAAAGAATCTAGGGAAGAGATAGCAGAGGCATTACTACACATATTTAATAATTTATTAGAAAAAGGTATAGTGCCAGAGGACTGGCGGATAGCTAACATAATACCTATATTTAAGAAGGGAGATAGAACATGTCCAGGGAACTATAGACCAGTCAGCTTAACATTGGTGGTAGGAAAAATAATGGAATCCCTACTAAAGGAGAAAATAGAACAACATCTAGAAACCAAAAATATAATAATGAATAGTCAGCATGGATTTCAAAAGGGAAAGTTTTGCTTGACCAACATCATTGATTTTTTTGAAGAGGTAACAGAGAGAATAGACAAGGGTAATGCAGTAGATGTAATTTATCTAGATTTTCAAAAGGCCTTCGATAAGGTAACACAAAATAGACTAATGAATAAGGTCAGAGAATGCTGAGTCAGGGGACAAGTTGCAGAATGGATAGCTAGCTGGCTTCAAGACAGAAAGCAGAGTGTAGGGGTAGAAGGTGCGTAGTGGTGTTCCACAAGGATCAGTTCTGGGACCACTGTTGTTCACAATTTATATTAACGATTTAGACTTTGGAATCAAAAACACAATTTCTAAATTTGCAGATGACACCAAATTGGGGGGCATAGTTAATACTGAGGAGGACTGCAACAATTCTTTTTTATTCGTTCATAGGATGTGGGCGTTGCTGGCAAGGCCAGCATTTATTGCCCATCCCTAGTTGCCCTTGAGAAGGTGGTGGTGAGCCGCCTTCTTGAACCGCTCCAGTCAAGGTACTCCCACAGTGCTGTTAGGGAGGGAGTTCCAGGATTTTGACCCAGCGACGATGAAGGAACGGCGATATACTTCCAAGTCAGGATGATCTGATCTGTTGATTATGGGATCGCTTAGCCCTGTCTATAGCATGCTGCTTCTGCTTTTGAGCATGCATGTAGACCTGTGTTGCAGCTTCCCCAGGTTGGCACCTCATTTTTAGGTACGCCTGGTGCTGCTCCTGGCATGCTCTTCTACACTCCTTATTGAACCAGGGTTGGTCCCCTGGCTTGATGGTAATGCTTGAGTGAGGGATATGCCGGGCCATGAGGTTACAGATTTCGGTGGAATACAATTCTGCTGCTGCTGATGGCCCACAGCGCCTCATGGATGCCCAGTTTTGAGCTGCTAGATCTGTTCTAAATCTAACCCATTTAGCACAGTGGTAGTGCCACACAACACGATGGAGGGTGTCATCAGTGTGTAGACAGGACTTCGTCTCCACAATGTCTGTGTGGTGGTCACTGCTACCAATACTGTCATGGACAGATGCATCTGCGACAGGTAGATTGGTGAGGACGAGGTCAAGTAGGTTTTTTCCTCGTGTTGGTTCTCTCACCACCTATCACGGGCTCAGACTGGCAGCTATGTCCTTCAGGACTCGGCCAGCTCGGTCAGTAGTGGTGCAACCAAGCCACTCTTGGTGATGGACATTGAATCCCCCACCCAGAGTACATTCTGTGTCCTTGCTACTCTCAGTGCTTCTTCCAAGTGGTGTTTAACATAGAGGAGTACTGATTCATCAGCTGAGGGAGGGCGGTAGGTGGTAAGCAGCAGGAGGTTTCCTTGCCCATTCTTGACCTGAAGCCATGAGACTTCATGGGGTCCGGAGTCAATGTTGAGGACTCCCAGGGCCACTCCTTCCCGACTGTATACCACTGTGCCGCCACCCCTGGTGGGTCTATCCTGCCGGTGGGACAGGACATACCCAGGGATGGTGATGGAGGAATTTGGGACATTGGCTGAAAGGTATGATTCTGTGAGTATGACTATGTCAGGCTGTTGCTTGACTAGTCTGTGGGACAGCTCTCCCAATTTTGGCACAAGTCCCCAGATGTTGGTGAGGAAGACTTTGCAGGTTCGACTGGGCTGGGTGTGCTGTTGTCATGTCTGTAGCCGGTGCCGAGGTCAATGCTGGGTGGTTCGTCCGGTTTTATTTTTATTATTGTTTCTTGTAGCGGTTTGTTACAACTGAGTGGCTTGCTAGGCGATTTCAGAGGGCAGTTAAGAGTCAACCACATTGCTGTGGGTCTGGAGTCACATATAGGCCAGACCGGGTAAGGACGGCAGATTTCCTTCCCTAAAGGACATTAGTGAACCAGATGGGTTTTTACGACAATCCGATAGTTTCATGGTCACCATTACTGATACTAGCTTTTTATTCCAGATTTATTTAATTAACAGAATTTAAATTCCCCAGCTGCCGTGGTGGGATTTGGACTCACGTTAGTCCAGGCCTCTGGATTACTAGTCCAGTAACATAACCACTATGCTACCGTTCCCGTAAAAGCAATGATTAAAAACACAGATAAATGTGAGGTATTACATTTTGGTAAGAAAAATATGGAGGTCACTTATTACTTGGAAAATAAGAATCTAAATGGGGTAGAGGAGCAAAGGAATCTCGGAGTACAAATACACAAATCACTAAACGTAGTGACACAGGTTAACAAGGCCATAAAAAAAATAAGCACTAGGGTTTATTTCTAGAGGGATAGAATTGAAAAGTAGTGAAGTTATGCTAAACAGTCATTCGGCCCAACCAATCCATGCAGGCGTTTATGCTCCACTCGAGCCTCCTCCTGTCTTTCCTCATCTAAATCTATCAGCTTAACCCTCTATTGCCTTCTCCCTCATATACTTATCTAGCCTCCCCTATACTATTTGCCTCAACCACTCCCTGTGGTAGCGAGTTCCACTTTCTCACCACTCTCTGGGTAAAGAAGTTTCTTCTAAATTCCCGATTGGATTTCTTGGTGACTATCTTATATTGATGGCCTCTAGTTATGCTCTTCCCCACAAATGGAAACACTCTCTCTGTATCTACTCTATCAAAATCTTTCATAATTTTAAAGACCTCTATTCGGTCACCCCTCAGCCGTCTTTTTTCAAGCAAAAAGAGACTCAGCCTGTTCATTCTTTCCTGATATGTATACCCTTGCATTTCTGGTATCATCCTTGTAAATAGTCTCTGCACCCTCTCCAGTGCCTCTATATCCTTTCTATAATATGGCAACCAGAATTGTACGCAGTACTCCAAGTGTGGTCTAACCAAGGTTCGATACAAGTTTAGCATAACGTCATTACTTTTCAATTGTATCCCTCGAGAAATAAACCCTAGTGCCTGTTTTGCTTTTTTTATGGCCTTGTTAACCTGTGTCACTACTTTTAGTGATTTGTGTATTTGCACTCCGAGATCCCTTTGCTCCTCTACCCCACCCAGACTCGCACCCTCCAAGTAATAAGTGACCTCCCTATTCTTCCTACCAAAATGTAATACCTCACATTTATCTGTGTTGAAATTCATTTGCCAATTATATGCCCATTCTGCAAGTTTATTAATGTCTTCCTGTAATTTGTTGCGGTCCTCCACAGTATTGACTATCCCCCCCAAATTGGTGTCATCCGCAAATTTAGAAATTGTGTTTTTGATTACAAAGTCTAAATCATTAATATAAATTGTGAACAACAGTGGTCCCAGCAGAGATCCTTGTGGAACACCACTACTCACCTTCTGCCACTGTGAATAGCTACCCTTTACCCCTACTCTCTGCTTTCTATCTTGAAGCCAGCCAGCTATCCATTCTGCTACTTGTCCTCTGACTCCACATTCCCTGACCTTATTCATTAATCTATTATGTGGTAAAAAAGCGAAGGCCTTTTGAAAATCTAGATATGTTACATCTACTGCATTACCCTTGTCTACTCTTTCTGTTACCTCTTCAAAAAATTCAATAAGGTTGGTCAAGCAAGATTTTCCCTTTGAAATCCATGCATTTTCTCCTTTAGTAGGGATTCCATTATTTTTCCTGCCACCGATGTTAAGCTGACTGGTCTATAGTTCCCTGGACGTGTTCTATCTCTCTTCTTAAATATAGGTATTACATTAGCTATCCGGCAGTCCTCTGGCACTACATCTTTTTCTAACGAATTACTAAATATGTGTAGTAATGCCTCTGCTATCGCTTCCCTAGATTCTTTTAAAATGCGCGGATGTAATCCGTCCGGACCAGGGATTTTATCCTCTTTGAATTTCATTAGTTTAGTTAATATATCTCCTCATTTTATTTTAAATGCAGTTATCTCATTACTAATCTCATCATCCGATGCCATCTCCACCTGTTCTATCTCCCTGGTAAATACTGAAGCAAAATAATTATTTAATATCCCTGCCATCTCTCGTTGCCTGTAGTATTATCCTGTCCATCCCTTAGTGGCCCTATTCCCATCCCGACCTTCCTTTTTTTATTTACGTGCCTGTAAAATATTTTACTATTTTGTTTTATGTTCCTTGATAAGTTAATTTCATAGTTCCTCTTTGCCTTCCTAATTGTTTTTTTGACTTCTCTCCTAATCTCTTCGTATTTTTGCTTATCATGCTCTCCCTTGCTGCCCATGTACTTAATGCATGCCTCTTTCCTTACCCTCAATTTTTCCCTTAGGGCTTTATTCATCCATGATGTCTCATTAGTGTTTAGCTTGTTCTTGTTTTTTAGCGGAATATATTTTTCCTGCACTCTATGTCATTGTTTGCCAATATTGTTGCCCATTTTATTTTCCCAAGTTATATTCTCAGCCCCTCAAAATTAGCTTTTCTCCAATCTATTACCCTGGCCTTTGTCATACTTATGTCTTTCTCAATTATTATCTTAAAGCATATTATATTATGGTCACTATTGCCTAGATGTTCCCCTACTTTTACTTCTCTTATCTGCTCTGTTTCATATGGCGACCAGAACTTGACACAGTACTCCAAGTGTGGTCGAACCAAGGTTCGATACAAGTTTAGCACAACTTGTCTACTTTTTAATTCTATCCTCCCTAACATCTGTCTGAGGCTGAACCACACTGTTCGCAACCTTGGTGTCCTATTTGACCCTGAAATGAGCTTCCGACCACATATCCGCAGCATAACAAAGGCCGCCTATTTCCAGCTCCGTAACATCGCCCGTCTCTGCCCTTGCCTCAGCTCATCCGCTGCTGATACCCT
Source organism: Squalus acanthias (assembly GCA_030390025.1). NCBI lineage: Eukaryota > Metazoa > Chordata > Chondrichthyes > Squaliformes > Squalidae > Squalus > Squalus acanthias. The sequence continues at coordinate 17,747,566 of CM059442.1, read as the reverse complement.
CATCCATACCTTTGTTACCTCTAGACTTGACTATTCCAACACACTCCTGGCTGGCCTCCCACATTCTACCCTATGTAAACTTGAGGTCATCCAAAACTCGGCTGCCCGTGTCCTAACTTGCACCAAGTCCTGTTCACCCATCACCCCTGTGCTCACTGACCGACATTGGCTCCCGGTTAAGCAGCGCCTCGATTTCAAAATTCTGATCCTTGTTTTCAAATCTCTCCATGGCCTCGCCCCTCCCTATCTCTGTAATCTCCTTCAGCCCCACAACCCCGCCGAGATATCTGCGCTCCTCTAATTGTGCCCTCTTGAGCATCCCTGATTATAATCGCTCAACCATTGGCGGCCGTGCCTTCTGTTGCCTGGGCCCTAAGCTCTGGAATTCTCTGCCTAAACCTCTCCACCTCACTACCTCTCTTTCCTCCTTTAAGACGTTCCTTAAAACCTACCTCTTTGACCAAGCTATTGGTCACCTGCCCTAATTTCTTCTTATGTGGCTCGGTGTCATATTTTTAGTTGTCTTATAATACTCCTGTGCAGCGCCTTGGAACGTTTTACTATGTTAAAGGCGCTATATAAATACAAGTTGTTGTTGTTGTTGTTCAACAGTTATATATTGTTAGTTAGTTGGTTGATGGAGTTTACACATATATTATTAGTTGATAGTGTTTACATGGTTATATATTGTTGGTAAGTGTTTAGTGTGTGCTCAGGTTCACAGTCATGCTCCTAACAAGACATTAAATGGAGAGAACAAGTCAGAACCCGGCCAAGGGAGTCTGCTGTTAATAGGAACAGATGCACTGGCCCAGGCAGTTCATGCAGTTGGGTACTTCGCACCATACATTACATATACAAATGAAGGTTTTCTCCCTTTGTCTATTTCTATCTCTATCTATTCATGCTCTCTCCGTCCCAGGGATACAGGAGTGTGTGGGGTTGGAGCGTAGCACTGGGCCAGTTGTGTGTATCTTTATTTCATGCTCTCTCTTTGCCAGATATCTATAGTTCTGATTTTTTTTTCCAGTGCTCACTGCTCACTAGCGGTCCCTGCCTGATGCTGGCTCTGGATAGAGATAACGGAGTCTGCTGCTTTAGTACACTGCTGATGAGGTGAGTAAACCTGTCACATCTTTAGTTCCTGAGCGCCTATCCTCCTGAATTTTACCTTTGGTTATTTCATTACAAAGGTGGATGGAGAGACTGGGGGAGAGGCTCTGCAAGACAGGTAGATTCCTTTTTGCCAGAAGTCAAAAGAAAAACTAGCAATGTTAATCCCTCGATATTTAGTGTAGACCCAAATATTCCAGCCCCAAAATCAGCAGGTATCTGTTGACTAATAGAGCGCACAGTAAAGCTTGCTGCCACCCTCACAGAGATAACCGCAGGAGCTCGGAGTTTGGTTCATTCTGAATTGCTCTCTGACATGAATCTTGTCATTCATGTATGAAGTAATACTGGGCGGCCTGCTGGTGGCGCTGTCCAGGGAGAGTATAAATACTCGGGCATGGGCCCAGCTTGCTTAGGACATTCCTCAACAGGAACTAGTGAAGGACACAACTAGATCTCCATGTTGTAAAACAGTTGATTAAAGCTTTGTTTAACGCTTAGACCAAGTGCCTAGTAGTTTTCTTACGTCACTCTCATTGAAGATTGTCTTCTCAGGTGGATGTATTGCTGGATTTAGCCCAGAAATGCTGTTAATTGTAGTCTGAGGGTTTCTAGCACAGACAGTGGGTCTTACTGATTCACTGAGGCTCAGAGATCACCTCTTCTCCACCCTCGTGGAATGTCAGTGTGCAGTTGTGCTCTGAACCTTCTGTAGTTGCAGCAACTCTCCTGCTCCATCCATCACTTTGTGATATCTGCCGTTCTCCAGAAAGTCCCGTTCCAGTGTCCAGGAGCAATGACTAGGCTCATATTTTAGCATCGCCAGTTTATCTTATAACAGGATCACTGACCTGTGTCCTTTCTCTTTATGATCTCCTCCCACTGCCCCAAACAAGGCATAACTAGTGAGTTCCCCCCCCCCCCCCAAAAAAATTAGAGTCATAAAGTCATAACTCTATGGCGATGGTTCCTCTGGGGAGTGCAGCCAGAGTGAAGTCCACGGCACTACGGGTGGCTCAGCTGCACAGGGGGGGAGGAAAAAGAGTGGAAGAGCAATAGTGATAGGGGATCCGATAGTGTCATAGAGCCATGACGGCACTGAAGGAGGCCATTTGGCCCATCGAGTCCATGCCGCTCTCTGAAGAACAATCCAGTCAGTCCCATTCCCCCGCTCTATCCCTGTAGCCCTGCAAGTTTATTTCCCTCAAGTGCCTATCCAGTCTCCCCTTGAAACCACTTCCGTCGGCAGCGAATTCCAGGTCATCACCACTCGCTGTGTAAAAAAGTTTTCCCTCACATCCTCCTGTATCTCTTGCCCAAAACCTTCTGGTAAATCTCCTCTGCACCCTCTCAAGGGCCTTCACATCCTTCCTAAAGTGTGGTGACCAGAACTGGATGTAATACTCCAGTTGTGGCCTAACCAGCACTTTTATAAAGGTTCAGCATAACTTCTCTACTTTTGTACTCAATACCTCTATTTATGAAGCCCAAGATTCCATATGCTTTGTTAACCACTCTCTCAATATGTCCTGCCACCTTCAGGGACCTATGCACATTAACTCCCAGGTCCCTCTGTCCCTGCACACTCTTGAAAACTGTGCCATTAAGTGTATATTGCCTCTCCCCGTTCCTTCTGCCAAAATGCATCACCTCACACTTCTCTGTATTAAATTCCGTCTGCCCATTCTGCTAGCCTTTCTATGTCCTGTTGCAGTCGATTGGTATGATCCTCACTGTTTGCCACACCCCCAAGTTTGGTGTCATCGGCAAACTTAGAAATTCTACTCTATATTCCAATATCCAGGTCATTTATATATATCAAAAAAAGCAGTGACCCCAGCACTGACCCTTAGGGAACACCACTGTCTACCATCCTCCAGTCTGAAAAACAGCCATTTACCACAACTTGCTGTTTTCTGTCCTTAAGCCAATTCCTTATCCAAGCTGCCACTGATCCACCTATTCCATGAGCCTCAATTTTGTTAACCAGCCTTCTATGTAGTACTTTGTCAAACGCCTTCCGAAAATCCATGTAGACAACATCCATTGCATTCCCTTCATCAATCCTCTCTGTTACTTCATCAAGAAATTCAATTAGATTAGTCAAATATGATCTGCCTTTTACAAATCCGTGTTGGCTCTCCTTAATTAGCTTAAACCTCTCCAAGTGCCCATTAATTTTTTTCTTGATTATTGTTTCTAAAACTTTACCCACCACTGATGTTAAACTGACCTGGCCTGTAGTTACTAGGATTGTTCTTACACCCTTTCTTGAACAATGGTGTCACATTTGCCACTTTCCAATCCTCAGGCACCTCCCCCGCATCTAGGGAAAATTGGAAAATTATGGAAAGCCCTTCCACTATCTCCTCCCCCAATTCCCTTAGCAACCTGGGATGCAAGTCATCTGGACCAGGCAACTTGTCCACTCTAAGCATACCCAGCCTTTCTAGTACATCCTGTCTATCAATTTTCACCCCTTCCATTGCTTCTACCTTTTCCACTTCTACCGATATTTTGTCAGCATCCACCTCCTTAGTAAACACTGATACAAAGTCCTCATTGAGTATTCTAGCCTTTCCCTGCGCCTCTAAGCATATATCACCTTCTTTGTCTCTAATAGGCCCCACCCCGCTTCTTACTACCCACTTAATGTTTACATGCCGGTAGAAGATTTTTGGGTTCCCTTTTATGTTAACCGCCATTCTACTCTCATATTCTCTCTTTGCCAATCTTATTTTCATCTTCACATCACCTCTCAACTAATAGTTAGGGGAGCAGACAGGCGTTTCTGCGGCCGTAGACGTGACTCCAGGATGGTATGTTGCCTCCTTGGTGCCAGGATCAAGGATGTCACTGAGCGGCTGCAGGACACTCTGAGGGGGGAGGGTGAACAGCCAGAGGTCGTTGTCCATATCGGTACCAACGACATAGGCAGAAAGAGGGATGAGGTCCTGCAGGCAGAGTTTAGGGAGCTAGAAGAGAGATTAAAAAACAGGACCTCAAAGGTAGTAATCTCCGGATTACTCCCGGTGCCACGAGCTAGTGAATACAGGAATAGGAGGATAGAACAGGTGAATGCGTGGCTGGAGAGATGGTGCAGGAGGGAGGGCTTTAGATTCCTGAGGCATTGGGACTGTTTCTGGGGAAGTTCGGATCTTTACAAGCCGGACAGGTTACACCTCAACAGAGCCGGGACCAATATTCTTGTGGCAAGGTTTGTTAGTGCTGTTGGGGAGGGTTTAAACTAGCTTGGCAGGGGGATGGGCACCAGCATATAGGAGTAGAAAAGAGGAATAAGGTGCATAAAAGAGTGAGTGTGTTGGATAGTACTAGAGAAGATAGTACTAGAGGCGGTAGTAGTACCATATTAGATAGGAGCAGACTAAGAAAGACTACGAAAAATTAAAAAATGGGATTAGAATGCATGTACATAAACGCACAAAGTGTGGTGAATAAGGTTGGTGAGCCACAAGCACAATTAGCCGTGTGGCAATATGATGTTGTGGCAATAACAGAAACGTGGCTTAAAAACGGTGAGGACTGGGCACTTAATATTCAAGGGTACAAGGTGTTCAGAAAAGATAGGGAAGGAAAAAAGGGAGGTGGGGTGGCAGTGCTGATTAAGGAAGACATTGTAGTGTTGGAAAGGGAGGATGTTCTTGAGGGGACAAGGACAGAATCCATTTGGTTGGAGTTGAGGAGCAAATAGGGTATGATCACACTATTGGGGTATTCTATAGGCTTCCAAATAGTGAGAGGGAGGTAGAGGAGCAAATCTGCAGGGAAATCGCAGAGATATGCAAGAGCTATAGAGTGGTGATATTGGGGGACTTTAATTACCCAAATATCAATTGGGATAATGCTAGGATAAAGGGAAAGGAGGGGGAGGAATTTTTGAAATGTGTTCAGGAGAATTTCCTTGACCAATATGTTCTTGGCCCAACTAGGAAGGAGGCATTGATGGATCTGGTGCTGGGGAATGAGGTGGGCCAGCTCGACCAAGTGTCTGTGGGAGAACACTTGGGTACGAGTGATCATCGTATCATAACATTTAGATCAGCAATGGAGAGGAGCAAGGAACAATCTAGAGTGGAACTTCTAAACTGGAATAGGGCTAACTTTAATGGGATGCGAAAGGATCTAGACAGGGTGAAAATGGAACCAAAGACTGACAGGAAAAACTGTAACGGAACAATGGGTGATCTTTAAGGAGGAGATGATCCAAGTACAGGCTAGGTACATTCCAACAAGAGGGAAGGGTAAGGGAACCAAAGCATGGGCTCCTTCTGTGCCGTTATGACTCTATGACTCAAAAAAAATTACTTCAAAGGATTTCCACACAGTCTAGATTCATCCCACAAAATGTAATTGGCTAATATCAAAATCTGCAGGATTGCCAATTGATGCAAGCCTCTTCATTAATCAAACATGAGTGGACTTGTCAGCCAAGGATCAGTTGTGATTTGTCAGAGCAGCACCCCTCCCTGCCTCTCTCCCTCCTTCCCCCTGCCCCCCTCTCCTGCTCGTAAGTACCATGGAGTCTGACTCCTGTCATATCTGAAGGATGTTTACGATGAGGAGGACAGACTTTCTACCCTGTACGTTCTTTGAATGGAAGCATCCCCTAGTGGCAGTAACTGTTGATCCAGTCTTCTGCCCCTCTCCATGGGAATTAGAATGTTTATTGTATATAATGTGGGAGATTGTCACTGGCGTCGCTGAGTGGAAACAAGGCGTTAGCGACCCTACAAGGGTGGCGAAAAATTTAGCGCTTGTTCCTGCTCCCAATCCGGCCAATATCAGCTTCAGTCGAGCCGAAGAGCCGCCTGGTTCCACTGGCGGGTCCTTTGTTGCCCACATTGGGGTCCGATGACGTATATAGGATCCCAATTGCCATTTTGGGACTCAAGTGGGTAGAGCCCACACCGCCTGGTTACACCCGGCAGTCCAGCACAAGGGGAGCCAAAAAGGTAAGTTTTTAATTATTGTTGTGGGGCCAGGAAGACCAGGAATACGCCACAAAAATAATGTGGTTCGGATTCCCCCACAAACTCCTCTCCTCCACCCCCTGGGGGTTGAGTAATGGGCTGCCCAATATTGAGCTGCGACGAGAAGCCGTTTGCCACCCGCCATATGGTAATGTGGCCTGGCCCTGAATATGAACCGAGACGGCAATCAGCGCTACCGGCAGTCGGCCACACAATAGTTCAAATCTGCTCCAATGTCTATACACCTCCTGCAAAATAACTAAAACATCAACACGAGAGAAGCATGTTTATGAGCTGCAGGAAGGTGAGTAACGCAGAAAGTGCTACTGCTGCCATTGTAGGGCTGCTTCTGATTCTCCCCATTGCCAACTTGGATTTCTTACATTTAATGAATAAGAATTGCAAGTTAGGTCGTCAAACTTTTTCAGGTACAGGAAACAAAAAATCCCCAGAGTGAAAAAATTCAAACAGAAGTATAATTCTTTTCATAAGTAATTTAAATGTATAGGAAAGAATTCCCAAATCAACTGCCCCTGTCTGTTTCAGCCTTGCTTGGGAAAAACTGGAGCTTCAGGATTGCCTGCAGTATTTCATCTACCCGAAGAGTGAACCGCAGGCAAGTACTCGGTAAAGCAGCCTCCCGCACATCTGGCTCACATCTTACACACCTGTCTCCCATCTTACACACACCTGTCTCCCATCTTACACACACCTGTCTCCCATCTTACACACACCTGTCTCCCATCTTACACACACCTGTCTCCCATCTTACACACACCTGTCTCCCATCTTACACACACCTGTCTCCCATCTTACACACACCTGTCTCCCATCTTACACACACCTGTCTCCCATCTTACACACACCTGTCTCCCATCTTACACACACCTGTCTCCCATCTTACAAACACCTGTCTCACATCAAACACACCTGTCTCACATCTTACACACCTGTCTCACATCTTGCACACACCTGTCTCCCATCTTACAAACACCTGTCTCACATCAAACACACCTGTCTCCCATCTTACACACACCTGTCTCCCATCTTACACACACCTGTCTCCCATCTTACAAACACCTGTCTCACATCAAACACACCTGTCTCCCATCTTACACACACCTGTCTCCCATCTTACACACACCTGTCTCCCATCTTACACACACCTGTCTCCCATCTTACACACACCTGTCTCCCATCTTACAAACACCTGTCTCACATCAAACACACCTGTCTCACATCTTACACACCTGTCTCCCATCTTACACACACCTGTCTCCCATCTTACACACACCTGTCTCCCATCTTACACACACCTGTCTCACATCAAACACACCTGTCTCCCATCTTACACACACCTGTCTCCCATCTTACACACACCTGTCTCCCATCTTACACACACCTGTCTCACATCTTACACACACCTGTCTCCCATCTTACACACACCTGTCTCCCATCTTACACACACCTGTCTCACATCAAACACACCTGTCTCCCATCTTACACACACCTGTCTCCCATCTCACACACACCTGTCTCCCATCTTACACACACCTGTCTCCCATCTTACACACACCTGTCTCCCATCTTACACACACCTGTCTCCCATCTTACACACACCTGTCTCCCATCAAACACACACCTGTCTCCCATCTTACACACACCTGTCTCACATCAAACACACCTGTCTCCCATCGTACACACACCTGTCTCACATCAAACACACCTGTCTCACATCAAACACACCTGTCGCACATCTTACAAACACCTGTCTCACATCTTACACACACCTGGCTCACACCAAACACACCTGTCTCACATCTTACACACACCTGTCTCGCATATTACACACACCTGTTTCCCATCTTACAAACACCTGTCTCCCATCTTACACACACCTGTCTCCCATCTTACACACACCTGTCTCCCATCAAACACACCTGTCTCCCATCTTACACACACCTGTCTCCCATCTTACACACACCTGTCTCGCATCTTACACACCTGTCTCACATCTTACACACACCTGTCTCCCATCTTACACACACCTGTCTCCCATCTTACACACACCTGTCTCCCATCTTACACACACCTGTCTCCCATCTTACACACACCTGTCTCACATCAAACACACCTGTCTCCCATCTTACAAACACATGTCTCACATCTTGCACACCTGCCTCCCATCTTACACACACCTGTCTCCCATCTTACACACACCTGTCTCCCATCAAACACACATGTCTCCCATCTTACACACACCTGTCTCCCATCTTACACACACCTGTCTCCCATCTTACACACACCTGTCTCCCATCTTACACACCTGTCTCCCATCCTACACACACCTGTCTCCCATCTTACACACACCTGTCTCACATCTTACACACCTGTCTCCCATCTTACACACACCTGTCTCCCATCTTACACACACCTGTCTCACATCTTACACACCTGTCTCCCATCTTACACACACCTGTCTCACATCAAACACACCTGTCTCACATCTTACATACCTGTCTTCCATCTTACAAACACCTGGCTCACATCTTACACACACCTGTCTCACACCAAACACACCTGTCTCACATCTTACACACACCTGTCTCCCATCTTACAAACACCTGGCTCTCATCTTACACACCTGTCTCACATCAAACACACCTGTCTCACATCAAACACACCTGTCTCTCATCTTACACACACCTGTCTCACATCTTACACACCTGTCTCACATCTTACACACCTGCCTCACATCTTACACACACGTGTCTCACATCTTACACACCTGTCTCACATCTTACACACACCTGGCTCACATCTTATACACACCTGTCTCACATCTTACAAACACCTGTCTCCCATCTTACAAACACCTGTCTCACATCAAACACACCTGTCTCACATCTTACAAACACCTGTCTCCCATCTTACACACTTGTCTCACATCAAACACACCTGTCTCACATCTTACAAACACCTGTCTCCCATCTTACAAACACCTGTCTCACATCAAACACACCTGTCTGACATCTTGCACACATCTGTCTCACATCTTAGACACACCTATTTCACATCTTACACACACCTGTCTCGCATATTACACACACCTCTCTCCCATCTTACAAACACCTGTCTCACATCAAACACACCTGTCTCACATCAAACACACCTGTCTCACATCTTACAAACATCTGGCTCACATCTTACACACACCTGTCTCACATCTTATACACACCTGGATCACATCTTACACACACCTGTCTCACATCTTACACACACCTGTCTCACATTTTGCACACACCTGTCTCACATCAAACACACCTGTCTCACATCTTACACACACCTATCTCCCATCTTACACACACCTGTCTCACACCAAACACACATGTCTCACATCTTACACACACCTGTCTCCCATATTACACACACCTGTTTCCCATCTTACAAACACCTGTCTCCCATCTTACACACACCTGTCTCCCATCTTACACACACCTGTCTCCCATCTTACACACACCTGTCTCCCATCTTACACACACCTGTCTCCCATCAAACACACACCTGTCTCCCATCTTACACACACCTGTCTCACATCAAACACACCTGTCTCCCATCGTACACACACCTGTCTCACATCAAACACACCTGTCTCACATCAAACACACCTGTCGCACATCTTACAAACACCTGTCTCACATCTTACACACACCTGGCTCACACCAAACACACCTGTCTCACATCTTACACACACCTGTCTCGCATATTACACACACCTGTTTCCCATCTTACAAACACCTGTCTCACATCTTACACACCTGTCTCCCATCTTACACACACCTGTCTCACATCTTACACACCTGTCTCCCATCTTACACACACCTGTCTCACATCTTACACACCTGTCTCCCATCTTACACACACCTGTCTCACATCAAACACACCTGTCTCACATCTTACACACCTGTCTCCCATCTTACAAACACCTGGCTCACAGCTTACACACACCTGTCTCACACCAAACACACCTGTCTCACATCTTACACACACCTGTCTCCCATCTTACAAACACCTGGCTCTCATCTTACACACCTGTCTCACATCAAACACACCTGTCTCACATCAAACACACCTGTCTGACATCAAACACACCTGTCTCTCATCTTACACACACCTGTCTCACATCTTACACACCTGTCTCACATCTTACACACCTGCCTCACATCTTACACACACGTGTCTCACATCTTACACACCTGTCTCACATCTTACACACACCTGGCTCACATCTTATACACACCTGTCTCACATCTTACAAACACCTGTCTCCCATCTTACACACACCTGTCTCACATCAAACACACCTGTCTCCCATCTTACAAACACATGTCTCACATCTTGCACACCTGCCTCCCATCTTACACACACCTGTCTCCCATCTTACACACACCTGTCTCCCATCAAACACACATGTCTCCCATCTTACACACACCTGTCTCCCATCTTACACACAGCTGTCTCCCATCTTACACACACCTGTCTCCCATCTTACACACCTGTCTCCCATCCTACACACACCTGTCTCCCATCTTACACACACCTGTCTCACATCTTACACACCTGTCTCCCATCTTACACACACCTGTCTCCCATCTTACACACACCTGTCTCACATCTTACACACACCTGTCTCCCATCTTACACACACCTGTCTCCCATCTTACACACACCTGTTTCCCATCTTACACACACCTGTCTCCCATCAAACACACACCTGTCTCCCATCTTACACACACCTGTCTCACATCAAACACACCTGTCTCCCATCGTACACACACCTGTCTCACATCAAACACACCTGTCTCACATCAAACACACCTGTCGCACATCTTACAAACACCTGTCTCACATCTTACACACACCTGGCTCACACCAAACACACCTGTCTCACATCTTACACACACCTGTCTCGCATATTACACACACCTGTTTCCCATCTTACAAACACCTGTCTCACATCTTACACACCTGTCTCCCATCTTACACACACCTGTCTCCCATCTTACACACACCTGTCTCACATCTTACACACCTGTCTCCCATCTTACACACACCTGTCTCACATCAAACACACCTGTCTCACATCTTACACACCTGTCTCCCATCTTACAAACACCTGGCTCACATCTTACACACACCTGTCTCACACCAAACACACCTGTCTCACATCTTACACACACCTGTCTCCCATCTTACAAACACCTGGCTCTCATCTTACACACCTGTCTCACATCAAACACACCTGTCTCACATCAAACACACCTGTCTCTCATCTTACACACACCTGTCTCACATCTTACACATCTGTCTCACATCTTACACACCTGCCTCACATCTTACACACACGTGTCTCACATCTTACACACCTGTCTCACATCTTACACACACACCTGGCTCACATCTTATACACACCTGTCTCACATCTTACAAACACCTGTCTCCCATCTTACAAACACCTGTCTCACATCAAACACACCTGTCTGACATCCTTGCACACATCTGTCTCACATCTTAGACACACCTATTTCACATCTTACACACACCTGTCTCGCATATTACACACACCTCTCTCCCATCTTACAAACACCTGTCTCACATCAAACACACCTGTCTCACATCAAACACACCTGTCTCACATCTTACAAACATCTGGCTCACATCTTACACACACCTGTCTCACATCTTATACACACCTGGATCACATCTTATACACACCTGGATCACATCTTACACACACCTGTCTCACATCTTACACACACCTGTCTCACATCTTGCACACACCTGTCTCACATCAAACACACCTGTCTCACATCTTACACACACCTATCTCCCATCTTACACACACCTGTCTCACACCAAACACACATGTCTCACATCTTACACACACCTGTCTCACATCTTACACACCTGTCTCCCATCTTACACACACCTGTCTCCCATCTTACACACACCTGTCTCACATCTTACACATACCTGGCTCACACCAAACACACCTGTCTCCCATCTTACACACACCTGTCTTCCATCTTACACACACCTGTCTCCCATCTTACAAACACCTGGCTCTCATCTTACACACCTGTCTCACATCTTACACACACCTGTCTCACATCTTACACACACCTGGCTCACGTCTTGTACACACCTGGATCACATCTTACACACCTGTCTCACATCTTACACACCTGTCTCCCATCTTACACACACCTGTCTCACATCAAACACACCTGTCTCCCATCTTACACACACCTGTCTCCCATCTTACAAACACCTGTCTCACATCTTACACACCTGTCTCACATCTTACACACACCTGTCTCACATCTTACACACACCTGTCTCACATCTTACACACACCTGTCTATCATCGTACACACACCTGTCTCACATCAAACACACCTGTCTCCCATCTTACACACACCTGTCTCCCATCTTACACACACCTGTCTCACATCAAACACACCTGTCTCCCATCTTACACACACCTGTCTCACATCTTACACACACCTGTCTCACATCTTACACACACCTGTCTCCCATCTTACACACACCTGTCTCACATCAAACACACCTGTCTCCCATCTTACACACCTGTCTCCCATCTTACACACACCTGTCTCCCATCTTACACACACCTGTCTCCCATCTTACACACACCTGGCTCTCATCTTACACACACCTGTCTCACATCTTACAAACAGCTGGCTCACACCAAACACACCTGTCTCACATCAAACACACACCTGTCTCACATCTTACACACACCTGTCTCCCATCTTACACACACCTGGCTCTCATCTTACACACACCTGTCTCCCATCTTACACACACCTGGCTCTCATCTTACACACCTGTCTCACATCAAACACACCTGTCTCGCATCAAACACACACCTGTCTCACATCTTACACACACCTGTCTCCCATCTTACACACACCTGGCTCTCATCTTACACACACCTGTCTCCCATCTTACACACACCTGGCTCTCATCTTACACACCTGTCTCACATCAAACACACCTGTCTCGCATCAAACACACACCTGTCTCACATCTTACACACACCTGGCTCACATCTTACACACACCTGTCTCCCATCTTACACACACCTGTCTCCCATCTTACACACACCTGGCTCTCATCTTACACACCTGTCTCACATCAAACACACCTGTCTCGCATCAAACACACACCTGTCTCACATCTTACACACACCTGGTTCACATCTTACATACACCTGTCTCCCATCTTACACACACCTGTCTCCCATCTTACACACACCTGTCTCACATCTTACACACACCTGGCTCACATCTTACACACACCTGTCTCCCATCTTACACACACCTGTCTCCCATCTTACAAACACCTGGCTCTCATCTTACACACACCTGGATCACATCTTACACACACCTGTCTCCCATCTTACACTGGCCTCTCGCACCTTACACTCATCCACATTGTGCATTCTGGAACATTCACACAATTCTGCTGTTCGATTATTTTTGATAATGAGGTAAAGTTTATACCTTTGTGAATATTACGTCTTATGTAAAATAACAAATGCCTTTGCTTCTTTACAAAGCCATTGTTTGTGGAGTGGGAGCAGTCTGTGTTAGCCATTCTCTGCCTGAACCGCACTGGGGAGTTTTAATAACTTGATAAATCTTAATCTAAATCAACCAATTCAGACAATTTAACTTCCTTTCGCTATTTCTAATCTGATTTTGAAACAATTGCAGCAAAGAAAGTTCAGTTCCAGTCTCAGGACAGTGGGTGCAAACACCAAATCAACTCAAGCAGCTATTTCCAGACCCCCCCACACAACAGCCACAACCACAATAAGCATGGAGATTCCTCTCTGTACCCCAGTCCCGTGGTTTACGGGGTGAATGATTACTCCCTGTACCCCAGTCCTGTGGTTTACGGGGTGAATGATTACTCCCTGTACTCCAGTCCTGTGGTTTATGGGGTGAATGATTACTCCCTGTACCCCAGTCCTGTGGTTTGTGGGTGAATGATTACTCTCTGTACCCCAGTCCTGTGGTTTATGGGGTGAATGATTACTCTCTGTACCCCAGTCCTGTGGTTTATGGGGTGAATGATTACTCCCTGTACCCCAGTCCTGTGGTTTGTGGGTGAATGATTACTCTCTGTACCTCAGTCCTGTGGTTTATGGGGTGAATGATTACTCTCTGTACCCCAGTCCTGTGGTTTATGGGGTGAATGATTACTCTCTGTACCCCAGTCCTGTGGTTTATGGGGTGAATGATTACTCCCTGTACCACAGTCCTGTGGTTTATGGGGTGAATGATCACTCTCTGTACCCCAGTCCTGTGGTTTATGGGGTGAATGATTACTCTCTGTACCCCAGTCCTGTGGTTTATGGGGTGAATGATTACTCCCTGTACCCCAGTCCTGTGGTTTATGGGTGAATGATTACTCCCTGTACCCCAGACCTGTGGTTTGTGGGTGAATGATTACTCTCTGTACCCCAGTCCTGTGGTTTGTGGGTGAATGATTACTCTCTGTACTCCAGTCCTGTGGTTTACGGGGTGAATGATTACTCTCTGTACTCCAGTCCCGTGGTTTGTGGGTGAATGATTACTCTCTGTACCCCAGTCCCGTTGATTACGGCGTTGTTGATTACTTTCTGTACCCCAATCCTGTGGTTTATGGGGTGAATGATTACTCCCTGTACCCCAGTCCTGTGGTTTATGGGGTGAATGATTACTCCCTGTACCCCAGTCCTGTGGTTTACGGGGTGAATGATTACTCCCTGTTTATCCAGTCCTGTGGTTTACGGGGTGAATGATTACTCTCTGTACCCCAGTCCTGTGGTGGGGTGAATGATTACTCTCTGTACCCCAGTCCTGTGGTTTATGGGGTGAATGATTACTCCCTGTACCCCAGTCCTGTGGTTTGTGGGTGAATGATTACTCTCTGTACCCCAGTCCTGTGGTTTATGGGGTGAATGATTACTCTCTGTACCCCAGTCCTGTGGTTTATGGGGTGAATGATTACTCCCTGTACCCCAGTCCTGTGGTTTGTGGGTGAATGATTACTCTCTGTACCTCAGTCCTGTGGTTTATGGGGTGAATGATTACTCTCTGTACCCCAGTCCTGTGGTTTATGGGGTGAATGATTACTCTCTGTACCCCAGTCCTGTGGTTTATGGGGTGAATGATTACTCCCTGTACCACAGTCCTGTGGTTTATGGGGTGAATGATTACTCTCTGTACCCCAGTCCTGTGGTTTATGGGGTGAATGATTACTCTCTGTACCCCAGTCCTGTGGTTTATGGGGTGATTGATTACTCCCTGTACCCCAGTCCTGTGGTTTATGGGTGAATGATTACTCCCTGTACCCCAGTCCTGTGGTTTGTGGGTGAATGATTACTCTCTGTACCCCAGTCCTGTGGTTTGTGGGTGAATGATTACTCTCTGTACTCCAGTCCTGTGGTTTACGGGGTGAATGATTACTCTCTGTACTCCAGTCCCGTGGTTTGTGGGTGAATGATTACTCTCTGTACCCCAGTCCCGTTGATTACGGGGTTGTTGATTACTTTCTGTACCCCAGTCCTGTGGTTTATGGGGTGAATGATTACTCCCTGTACCCCAGTCCTGTGGTTTATGGGGTGAATGATTACTCCCTGTACCCCAATCCTGTGGTTTATGGGGTGAATGATTACTCCCTGTACCCCAGTCCTGTGGTTTATGGGGTGAATGATTACTCCCTGTACCCCAGTCCTGTGGTTTACGGGGTGAATGATTACTCCCTGTTTATCCAGTCCTGTGGTTTACGGGGTGAATGATTACTCTCTGTACCCCAGTCCTGTGGTGGGGTGAATGATTACTCTCTGTACCCCAGTCCTGTGGTTTACGGGGTGAATGATTACTCCCTGTACCCCAGTCCTGTGGTTTACGGGGTGAATGATTACTTTCTGTACCCCAGTCCTGTGGTTTATGGGGTGAATGATTACTCCCTGTACCCCAGTCCTGTAGTTTATGGGGTGAATGATTACTACCTGTACCCCAGTCCTGTGGTTTACGGGGTGAATGATTACTCTCTCTACCCCAGTCCTGTGGTTTATCGGGTGAATGATTACTCCCTGTACCCCAGTCCTGTGGTTTAAGGGGTGAATGATTACTCTCTGTACCCCAGTCTTGTGGTTTACGGGGTGAATGATTACTCTCTGTACCTCAGTCCTGTGGTTTAGGGGGTGAATGATTACTCTCTGTACCCCAGTCCTGTGGTTTGTGGGTGAATGATTACTCCCTGTACCCCAGTCCTGTGGTTTGTGGGTGAATGATTACTCTCTGTACCCCAGTCCTGTGGTTTATGGGGTGAATGATTACTCCCTGTACCCCAGTCCTGTGGTTTGTGGGTGAATGATTACTCTCTGTACCCCAGTCCTGTGGTTTATGGGGTGAATGATTACTCCCTGTACCCCAGTCCCGTGGTTAGTGGGTGAATGATTACTCCCTGTACCACAGTCCTGTGGTTTATGGGGTGAATGATCACTCTCTGTACCCCAGTCCTGTGGTTTATGGGGTGAATGATTACTCTCTGTACCCCAGTCCTGTGGTTTATGGGGTGAATGATTACTCCCTGTACCCCAGTCCTGTGGTTTATGGGTGAATGATTACTCCCTGTACCCCAGTCCTGTGGTTTGTGGGTGAATGATTACTCTCTGTACCCCAGTCCTGTGGTTTGTGGGTGAATGATTACTCTCTGTACTCCAGTCCTGTGGTTTACGGGGTGAATGATTACTCTCTGTACTCCAGTCCCGTGGTTTGTGGATGAATGATTACTCTCTGTACCCCAGTCCCGTTGATTACGGGGTTGTTGATTACTTTCTGTACCCCAGTCCTGTGGTTTATGGGGTGAATGATTACTCTCTGTACCCCAGTCCTGTGGTTTATGGGGTGAATGGTTACTCCCTGTACCCCAGTCCTGTGGTTTACGGGGTGAATGATTACTCTCTGTACCTCAGTCCTGTGGTTTAGTGGGTGAATGATTACTCTCTGTACCCCAGTCCTGTGGTTTATGGGGTGAATGATTACTCTATGTACCCCAGTCCTGTGGTTTGTGGGTGAATGATTACTCCCTGTACCCCAGTCCTGTGGTTTGTGGGTGAATGATTACTCTCTGTACCCCAGTCCTGTGGTTTATGGGGTGAATGATTACTCCCTGTACCCCAGTCCCGAAGTTAGTGGGTGAATGATTACTCCCTGTACCCCAGTCCCATGGTTTATGGGGTGAATGATTACTCCCTGTACCCCAGTCCTGTGGTTTGTGGGTGAATGATTACTCTCTGTACCCCAGTCCTGTGGTTTATGGGGTGAATGATTACTCTATGTACCCCAGTCCTGTGGTTTATGGGGTGAATGATTACTCTCTGTACCTCAGTCCTGTGGTTTATGGGGTGAATGATTACTCTCTGTACCCCAGTCCTGTGGTTTACGGGGTGAATGATTACTCCTTGTACCCCAGTCCTGTGGTTTTTGGGTGAATGATTACTCTCTGTACCCCAGTCCTGTGGTTTATGGGGTGAATGATTACTCTCTGTACCCCAGTCCTGTGGTTTATGGGTGAATGATTACTCCCTGTACCCCAGTCCTGTGGTTTATGGGGTGAATGATTACTCCCTGTACCTCAGTCCTGTGGTTTATGGGGTGAATGATTACTCTCTGTACCCCAGTCCTGTGGTTTATGGGGTGAATGAGTACTCTCTGTACCCCAGTCCTGTGGTTTATGGGGTGAATGATTACTCCCTGTACCCCAGTCCTGTGGTTTATGGGTGAATGATTACTCCCTGTACCCCAGTCCTGTGGTTTGTGGGTGAATGATTACTCTCTGTACCCCAGTCCTGTGGTTTGTGGGTGAATGATTACTCTCTGTACTCCAGTCCTGTGGTTTACGGGCTGAATGATTACTCTCTGTACTCCAGTCCCGTGGTGTGTGGGTGAATGATTACTCTCTGTACCCCAGTCCCGTTGATTACGGGGTTGTTGATTACTCTCTGTACCCCAGTCCTGTGGTTTATGGGGTGAATGATTACTCCCTGTACCCCAGTCCTGTGGTTTATGGGGTGAATGATTACTCCCTGTACCCCAGTCCTGTGGTTTATGGGGTGAATGATTACTCCCTGTACCCCAGTCCTGTGGTTTACGGGGTGAATGATTACTCCCTGTACCCCAGTCCTGTGGTTTACGGGGTGAATGATTACTCTCTGTACCCCAGTCCTGTGGTTTATGGGGTGAATGATTCCTCTCTGTACCCCAGTCCTGTGGTTTACGGGGTGAATGATTACTCCCTGTACCCCAGTCCTGTGGTTTACAGGGTGAATGATTACTTTCTGTACCCCAGTCCTGTGGTTTATGGGGTGAATGATTACTCCCTGTACCCCAGTCCTGTGGTTTATGGGGTGAATGATTACTCCCTGTACCCCAGTCCTGTGGTTTATGGGGTGAATGATTACTCCCTGTACCCCAGTCCTGTAGTTTATGGGGTGAATGATTACTCCCTGTACCCCAGTCCTGTGGTTTACGGGGTGAATGATTACTCTCTCTACCCCAGTCCTGTGGTTTATGGGGTGAATGATTACTCCCTGTACCCCAGTCCTGTGGTTTAAGGGGTGAATGATTACTCTCTGTACCCCAGCCTTGTGGTTTATGGGGTGAATGATTACTCTCTGTACCCCAGTCCTGTGGTTTATGGGGTGAATGATTACTCCTGTACCCCAGTCCTGTGGTTTACGGGGTGAATGATTACTCTCTGTACCTCAGTCCTGTGGTTTAGGGGGTGAATGATTACTCTCTGTACCCCAGTCCTGTGGTTTATGGGGTGAATGATTACTCTATGTACCCCAGTCCTGTGGTTTGTGGGTGAATGATTACTCTCTGTACCCCAGTCCTGTGGTTTATGGGGTGAATGATTACTCCCTGTACCCCAGTCCTGTGGTTTATGGGGTGAATGATTACTCCCTGTACCCCAGTCCTGTGGTTTATGGGGTGAATGATTACTCTCTGTACCCCAGTCCTGTGGTTTATGGGGTAAATGATTACTCCCTGTACCCCAGTCCTGTGGTTTATGGGGTGAATGATTACTCCCTGTACCCCAGTCCTGTGGTTTACGGGGTGAATGATTACTCTGTGTACCCCAGTCCTGTGGTTTGTGGGTGAATGATTACTCCCTGTACCCCAGTCCTGTGGTTTGTGGGTGAATGATTACTCTCTGTACCCCAGTCCTGTGGTTTATGGGGTGAATGATTACTCCCTGTACCCCAGTCCCGTGGTTAGTGGGTGAATGATTACTCCCTGTACCCCAGTCCCATGGTTTATGAGGTGAATGATTACTCCCTGTACCCCAGTCCTGTGGTTTGTGGGTGAATGATTACTCTCTGTACCCCAGTCCTGTGGTTTATGGGGTGAATGATTACTCTCTGTACCCCAGTCCTGTGATTTACGGGGTGAATGATTACTCCCTGTACCCCAGTCCTGCGGTTTATGGGGTGAATGATTACTCTCTGTACCCCAGTCCTGTGGTTTGTGGGTGAATGATTACTCCCTGTACCCCAGTCCTGTGGTTTGTGGGTGAATGATTACTCTCTGTACCCCAGTCCTGTGGTTTATGGGGTGAATTATTACTCCCTGTACCCCAGTCCCGTGGTTAGTGGGTGAATGATTACTCCCTGTACCCCAGTCCCATGGTTTATGAGGTGAATGATTACTCCCTGTACCCCAGTCCTGTGATTTGTGGGTGAATGATTACTCTCTGTACCCCAGTCCTGTGGTTTATGGGGTGAATGATTACTCTATGTACCCCAGTCCTGTGGTTTATGGGGTGAATGATTACTCCCTGTACCCCAGTCCTGTGGTTTAGGGGGTGAATGATTACTCTCTGTACCCCAGTCCTGTGGTTTACGGGGTGAATGATTACTCCCTGTACCCCAGTCCTGTGGTTTATGGGGTGAATGATTACTCCCTGTACCCCAGTCCTGTGGTTTATGGGGTGAATGATTACTCCCTGTACCCCACTCCTGTGGGTTACGGGGTGAATGATTACTCCCTGTACCCCAGTACCGTGGATTACGGGGTGGATGATTACTCTTCATTACCTCGGTTTCTTGTTTTGAACAGGTGGATCGATTGCTTAGCTGTCTGTTTGACTCTCTAGCTCCTCAAAGTATTCATCAGATTGTGCTCCAAGACACCTAGCCTGCTGCAGTAACAGTATTTACATTGTCACCTCCACAGCTCGAAACTGTAACACAAACTGTAAAACTGCTGCTGTTCCAAAGAGAGGTGGGGAAGTGGTCGAAGCAGCAAAAAGCAGCTTAGAAACTTTTTTCTTAAACTTTTGTTCAAATTTTTTCCATATTTATTATTCTGTCATCATTCATGTACTGTGCAGTGAAATCGGCCTGACAGAGTTATTGTTGCCCAGGTCTATTCATGTTCATCAGTGCTGCTTACTTCTCAGGGTGGGATCTGATGAATCTTTTTTTCAAGCGTTCTACAGAACCCTCTTTCATCTCCATTCCTGCCAGTCCTGCCCCAATAGACTCCTTGGGGAGGTGCTATAGGATAAACCTCCGCCTTCTCCCAGCTGCTGCCAGTACAGATTCAGGCAGGCTGACAGGATATGTTCACTTGGTCGTTTTAGCCCCCCAGTGCAACACTGGCAGTTAAACTTGCTTCACCTGGAGGCCTGGATAATAAACTCGCTCACCAGTTATCAGCTAAACATGAGGACTGTAGGTCCCAATTGGATCAGTTCGCAGATTGTGCATCAATAATGGAGATTGTTACATTCAAAATCTTCATCATCTGTAGAAAAGGCAGAGCTGTAAATCCAATTAAGAGCAGGACCAATGAGCCATGACAGCTGTCAGTGCTCTGACTCCTTCTGGCAAACATCCAAGTAAGATTCAGGGCTGTCACCGTTCCAAACCCGGCATCATTCCTTTTGGGGAAAACAGACTTTCTTATTCAGCTCGATTCAAGCAACTCCACTAGCACACGACCCCAGCCTCAACATAGATGATGGATGGTCAGTGTCTGCACATTCAACATAAGTCTCACTGGGAATTGTTGGATCTGCGAGTCATGCTGGGAACGAAGTAAGCAGCTGGGGTGAGAGTTTCTATTCAGTACAAACTTACACTGCCCTCTGCCTCTGTGCAGGGTAAGGTATAGGAATTCCCAGCAGTAGAGATTCCACCTGTGATAGCAGCCTCACACATTGACGCAGTCTCCATTTTACTGATCAATGTTTCTTGCACACTTGTTTTTATTGTATTATTCAGAGTTTATTTTATGTTTCTGATTTAATATTTTAGAGACCCAAATGAAACAGAAAGATGCTACTGTTCTGTTAAATATATATTAAATATTTCAGTGTAAATGATTCTGTATCTTGTATTGCCACCTCAGGAGCAAAATAAATCTCAGCACGTTGCTCTCTACAGTGTGCTAGTTTCATTCCATTCCATTCAGATTCCTGCGCATTTTCACAGCGAGACAGGAAAGATTTGTTCCAACTTGTGTAATGCAGCCCTGGCCTTGGTCAACACTAAGTTTTCAGTTACTGTGCAATCACGGAATTATAACTGGAGAAGGGGTGAGTTTATCTGGAGCCTGCTGCAGTACTGGGGTTCCGGATTGGTGCCTTTTTAGGGGCTACTTGCATCGATCCTGCTGGAAGGGGGTATCTGCACTACTGTCCCATCCAGTGCGAGGAGTGAGCCTCACCGTATCCCTCAGAAATCAGGCTGATCATATTCAACCCACAAGCCTGGGTTCCAGTGCAGTGCGGAATATCCAACCTGGGGCTTCACCAAGCTCACGCTTATTCCAGTAATCTCTCATTTAGGAAATGGATCCTCCCACACACACACAGACAGAGCTGGGCGTATCTGAACCACAGGACAGTCCACTTCTACACAATCAGAATCACAGCCTTCGAGATTATCACCAAGAATTCCCGATGGAAGCTTTTACTTCCTCCATGTGCCTTTTTTTTTGAAAGGCACACGGAGGAAGTAAAAACGCCATTGCGATCAAAGAATGTTTTCAAAGGAAGCCCCAAATCCTGAGAATCCCTGAAGAATTCCCTCCCACACTCCGGTGTGTTGATGTCTACACATTCCTGAAGTCACTGAAAAGATTTTGCTTTTGAAGGTTTCTCTGAGCGACACTTGCACTGTCCCCTGGACCAGGTGTAAGGAGTCGCCCTCAATCACTGAACCATTCAGGCAATGGCTCCGACTCTGCTGGCAGATCAAGGGGAGGGCTTCAATTCTTCACTTTTTCCTTCTCTTCCATTCTGGAAATCCTTCGTTGGGTTTTTGCCATGTGTCACAAACTACGTTTAACACAAGCTACTGAACTGGGCAGGAGTTTACAGGGAAGCAAAAAGATAGAATAGTGGGAGTGGACAGTTAAGAAAGAAAAGGGAGGAGACAGCACACCACTGGCTATCATAGAAGAGCACCAACCTGAACAGAGAGTACAGATCCATTAATGAAGGTACCTCTGAGCTGCATCTGTCACTGCAGTTTTGCAGGTTAAGCTGCCTCAGTTGTAGCTTACACCATTTTAGTGTGCAGATTGTGTACCTGCAGGAAGGAGGAGCTAGGAAGGCAATATAAGGAAGACAAAGAGAAGGAACTAGCTTAAAATGACAGCTTGGCTCAGTTGGCAGCACTTTCCCTTGGACCAAGACTAGTGTGCACCATCGAAGCGGCTTTACTCGGGGAGTGCTGCACTGCCAGAGGTGCTTTGGATGAGATGCTACAGTGAGGCATGTGTTATGAGATGGGCCATTTCCCAACATTTTTCCTCCTGTACATTGACTGCTGGCAGTTTCCAGGAGCAGATCAAGGCTCCCAAGAACAGAGGCCTCCATCCAATCAGCCTTATTTGTGTTAGTGCAGCCCAGGTCTACAAGTGAACCCTGATCACAATAAACTGCTCCCTGGAGAACACATATGATGCCCACTTAGACCTCCTGTCACCTGGAAACTATCATATTGTCAGCCCACATTGTACTGGCTAAAAACTACTGCTATTTACAAGTAAAGCAGGAAGACTTCACACAGGGAGCATGGGGCAGAGACAGAGCTGCAACACTGGAGTCCAGCTCACTGAGCAGTTCTCCCTGAGTGCAGGAGCGCTGCTTTACCCGATAGGCGGAATATGACAACTGGGATCAGTCCACAAAGGGTTAATGGTGACCTGCTGGCAGAAGGAAGCTGGTACAACACGAGGCAGAAACTGGAGACCGCCTGCGCCCCACCCAAACACTTCAGACGCTCAAATCTCTCTTTTATTGGTGCATTTACTGAAAAAAATGATAAATAAAAATTTATACTGTAAATAACATATATACAAGCAGAACAAGTGTCCACACAGGCCTCCTACCCACACACACAGCTACTCCGCACGGTCCCATCACACAGTAACTGCCAAGGACACTGCTGACACCGAGCTTCACAGAAAGCTGCACGATTAACGGAAGATGGGAACCTGGCCTGTGATAGACCAGGGGATTGCAGGCAGGTGTCTGCATCCCTCAGACATGCGAGTCTTGTCCGTCAGGGGCTAGCAATCGGGTCTGTTTACCAGGAGGATTCCCGATCACCATGTGGTTTAACTCTCCTTGTCGTTACTGCTGATTCTGTGGAATATTCCCTGTGATTAATAATTAGTCTCTGTCCTCTGACTAGTCTAAAGCAACACTTCTGGGTTTGGGGTGTTGGGGCACAGTTCCTGTGCTGTTGGTACAATGGGGCTATAGATGGGGTCAGCACCCATCAGATGTTTGCCCAGTGACAGATGGGGACAGTCCAGCAAATTAAATTATTCAGACAGGTTCGACAGGTGGAATTGGGAAGAAATATTTTGACAAATTCTGAAAGTCAGGTGGAAAATATTCTAGAAAGAATGAAAAGTACAGCGCTGGGATAGCTTGCGTTCAGTACAGTGCTGGGTTAGCCTACGTTCAGTACAGTGCTGGGATAGCCTGCGTTCAGTATAGTGCTGGAGTTGGCCTGCGTTCAGTACAGTGCTGGGATAGCCTGCGTTCAGTACAGTGCTGGAGTTGGCCTGCGTTCAGTGCTGGGATAGCCTGCATTCAGTACAGTGCTGGAGTTGGCCTGCGTTCAGTACAGTACTGGGTTGGCCTGCATTCAGTACAGTGCTGGAGTTGGCCTGCGTTCAGTACAGTGCTGGAGTTGGCCTGTGTTCAGTACAGTGCTGGAGTTGGCCTGCGTTCAGTACAGTGCTGGAGTTGGCCTGCGTTCAGTACAGTGCTGGAGTTGGCCTGCGTTCAGTACAGTGCTGGGTTAGCCTGCGTTCAGTACAGTGCTGGGATAGCCTGCGTACAGTACAGTGCTGGAGTTGGCCTGCGTTCAGTGCTGGGATAGCCTGCATTCAGTACAGTGCTGGAGTTGGCCTGCGTTCAGTGCTGGGATAGCCTGCATTCAGTACAGTGCTGGAGTTGGCCTGCGTTCAGTACAGTACTGGGTTGGCCTGCATTCAGTACAGTGCTGGAGTTGGCCTGCGTTCAGTGCTGGGATAGCCTGCATTCAGTACAGTGCTGGAGTTGGCCTGCGTTCAGTACAGTGCTGGAGTTGGCCTGCGTTCAGTACAGTGCTGGAGTTGGCCTGCGTTCAGTACAGTGCTGGAGTTGGCCTGCGTTCAGTACAGTGCTGGAGTTGGCCTGCGTTCAGTACAGTGCTGGGTTAGCCTGCGTTCAGTACAGTGCTGGAGTTGGCCTGCGTTCAGTGCTGGGATAGCCTGCGTTCAGTACAGTGCTGGGTTAGCCTGCGTACAGGACAGTGCTGGAGATGGCCTGCGTTCAGTGCTGGGATAGCCTGCGTTCAGTACAGTGCTGGAGTTGGCCTGCGTTCAGTGCTGGGATAGCCTGCGTTCAGTACAGTGCTGGAGTTGGCCTGCGTTCAGTGCTGGGATAGCCTTCGTTCAGTACAGTGCTGGGTTAGCCTGCGTTCAGTACAGTGCTGGAGTTGTCCTGCGTTCAGTACAGTGCTGGGTTAACCTTTTAAAAATTTGTTTATGGGATGTAGGCGTCACTTGCAAGGCCAGCATTTATTGCCCATCCCTAGTTGCCCTTGAGAAGGTGGTGGTGAGCCGCCTTGAACCGCTGCAGTCCGTGTGATGAACGTACTCCCACAGTGCTGTTAGGGAGGGAGTTCCAGGATTTTGACCCAGCGACGATGAAGGATCGGCGATATACTTCCAAGTCAGGATGGTGTGTGACTTGGAGGGGAACTTGGAGGTGGTGGTGTTCCCATGCGCCTGCTGCCCTTGTCCTTTCCTTCTAGGTGGTAGATGTCACGGGTTTGGGAGGTGCTGCCGAAGAAGCCTTGGCGAGTTGCTGCAGTGCATCTTGTAGAGGGTACACATTGCAGCCACGGTACGCCTGCATTCAGTACAGTGCTGGGTTAGCCTGCATTCAGTACAGTACTGGAGTTAGCCTGCATTCAGTACAGTGCTGGGTTAGCCTGCGTTCAGTACAGTGCTGGGTTAGCCTGCGTTCAGTACAGTGCTGGGTTAGCCTGCGTTCAGTACAGTGCTGGGTTAGCCTGCGTTCAGTACAGTTTCGCAGTTAGCCTTTTCACAGGGACTGGATTTAAAGTAGATTATTGTGTGTACAGTCACTGCTATGACGTCATCCGCTCCTGTGAATGGGAACATCCCTACACTGTAACTCCTCAATAACAGCAGTGAGAAAAAGAACTGTAGTCCTGCTGGGGCTGGAGGTCACCACACCCAGTACAGGCCTATCAGAGACCCCGACAGCTGGGGGTCACCACACCCAGTACAGGTCTATCAGAGACCCCGAGAGCTGGGGGTCACCACACCCAGTACAGGCCTTTCAGAGACCCCGACAGCTGGGGGTCACCACACCCAGTACAGGCCTATCAGAGACCCCGAGAGCTGGGGGTCACCACACCCAGTACAGGCCTATCAGAGACCCCGAGAGCTGTCCATTGGGAAGCTTTCGGGAACATTTCAAAGTGTGTGAAGCATTTGAGTAGCATGGAGTGGGTTAAGGAGGAAGGAGACACTGTGCGCCACTCATTACTGCTGAGGATTCCTGCCCAGTCTCTGCTTGGTTCATATTTCGACAACGCAGTGTGGAGATTTGCTTCTGATTTCAGCAGCGATGACCTTTGCCCCTGATTCTCCAATCTTGTTGCCCTGGAGACTGTAAGAGAAAAAGAGCCAATGGAATGAATTGTCAGTGTTGCAATCTTTAGTATTTGGATGCATCTGGTAGGGGGAGAAAACCTTCAAATCCGACACAGAACAGACTTCAGACCAAGTGATAGGCAGAGGGAGCACTGACCAATTAGATACCGTCACACTGTCACTATCGCAAGTATGTCCGTGCTCAAAATTGTTCCCCGAGGAAACGGGAGGCAATGGGAGGCTGACAGGTTGTTTAATAGATTGGCATCTGTTTATTTAAATGCCCTGCTGGCCCTGATTATGGTGATAGTCCCATGTGGAGTCAGCTGTCAATGGCATGTAGCCAATATCAACCTCTTCACAGGTGCATTGGGTGGTTGGGTTATTAACGAGTCACGTCTGTTAGCTTTTAGGAGTAACTTTACTCTTTGTAGCTCTTGGCTACCTGGGGACCTAGAAGAGGGGCAGAGGGATGAAGCAGATAGCAAAATGGGCCAAAACGAGAGAAAAGGAGACACTTACTTGATGTGGCCAAGGCTGTGGTTGTATTTCAAAGCAATTGCGACGCACATCGCCCCATCCAGACCCAAGGAATTTTCTTGAAGGCTGCAAAACAGCAAATGTGGAAACTGGATTTCTTGATCAAGGGTATGAGCAAAGGAGCATTCCGATTGGTCGAGAAGTGGCAAAACCCACAATGCATCGCTCGTCTCAGAGCCAAACAGACAGATTGGATTTAAGACCAAGACTTCAGGTTTAACTTGCTCTGAGTGGAAGTGACTCAAGATCTTGGCTCGAGGCCCCACAGATTATTCCCATTGCCCGTCAGTAAAATTCCTACAATTCCTTGGTCTCCAACTCAACGTGTAAAAAGAAAGAAAAAGGAGAATTCTGGGAACGTACAGCAGCCAATCAGCAACTGTCCTCTGACCCCAAAACATCAGCTCTCCTTTTCTCTTTCCAGATGCTGGCACAGTTTCTGTGTATTTTCAGCATTTTGTGTTTTACTATCTCGAGTAATCTATATTCAGGTAAGGTCGTGGCTCTGGGCCTGGACCCAGAGATCATGAGTTCAAATCCCACCATCACCAGCTGTGAAACTGAATTCAATAAATCTGGTCATTTGTGGGCTGGTGTCAGTAAAAGTGATCACAGCACTGCCTCCAGCACTCCGCTCACTGTAGATAACATCAGGATGGTTCCATTTCATTCAAGTACTTTAAACATGTTTTCCAAGGACGAGGGTTAAACCACGGAATGTGAATGATGGACGTACTTGAGAGTCCGGAGGCTGTTGTTGACTTTCAGACCAGTGGCGATGGCCTTCGCCCCG
>CM059442.1:17601701-17719647 GCA_030390025.1 Squalus acanthias | reverse complement strand
TTCCTCACACTGCAAGACCAGGCCTGCGACTTCTCACACTGCAAGACCAGGCCTGTGACTCCTCACACTGCAAGACCAGGGCCTGTGACTCCTCACACTGCAGGCCCTGGACATAGCCCTTTGAGATAAAGAGGGAACTGTGCCACCAAGGGCCTGGCTTCTATCCACCACAGATTGGGGTCTGTGAGGGACTGATGGAGGAAGGACACAGATGCCCATCTTCTTTTACATTGCTCACGCCCTCATATATTTGACTTTACTCATTTGCAAGTACGTGATGCAGTTTTGCAGTGAGAGCCGACCTTTCAGTGAATCAGATGCCACATATCCGGAGTCGGTTAGTAACAGTGCAGCTCGGGCTGTGCAAACCACACACAATACAACAGGCAGACAGACAGCCACCACAGGAAGCAACACTCGAACACAACAATCACTCACTCAGCAGGCTCATTAAACACAGCCACCAGCCAGCTCCCTCGCCAGGGGTCAGAGGCACTGACCGTCCAGCTCCCTCGCCAGGGGTCAGAGGCACTGACCGTCCAGCTCCCTCGCCAGGGGTCAGAGGCACTGACCGTCCAGCTCCCTCGCCAGGGGTCAGAGGCACTGACCGTCCAGCTCCCACGCCAGGGGTCAGAGGCACTGACCGTCCAGCTCCCTCGCCAGGGGTCAGAGGCACTGACCGTCCAGCTCCCTCGCCAGGGGTCAGAGGCACTGACCGTCCAGCTCCCTCGCCAGGGGTCAGAGGCACTGACCTCACATCAGGTACTGCCATCTCTACCAAACTTCTGTCCCTGCAGCTTCCATCGGAGTGTGGTGCATTCTAACAGCACTTGGTGCAGTTACTCAGCCCCGGCCTATACAATTCCCCAGAGTCCGGGCTCCTCACATTAGCCTAGGCCCAGAAATCCTTTACATTGTTAAACTTATTTTCTCCCATATCCCTTCCTGGATCTCCCCATCCCACAAACCAAAGGGAGTTTCCCAGCCTGGGCCCTCACTCTCTCTCTCCCAGCCTGGGCCCTCTCTCCCCGTCTCCCAGCCTGGGCCCTCTCTCCCTGTCCCCCAGCTTGGGCCCTCTCTCCCTGGCCCCAGCCTGAGCCCTCTCTCCCTGTCTCCAAGCCTGGGCCCTCTCTCCCTGTCTCCCAGCCTGGGCCCTCAATCTCTCTCTCTCCCAGCCTGGGCCCTCTCTCCCTGTCCCCCAGCCTGGGCCCTCTCTCCCTGTCCCCCAGCCTGGGCCCTCTCTCCCTGTCCCCCAGCCTGGGTCCTCCCTCCCCATCTCCAAGCCTGGGCCCTCTCTCCCCGTCTCCAAGCCTGAGCCCTCTCTGTCTGTCCCCCAGCCTGGGCCCTCTCTCCCTGTCTCCAAGCCTGGGCCCTCTCTGTCTCTCCCTGTCTCCCAGCCTGGGCCCTCTCTCCCTGTCTCCAAGCCTGGGCCCTCTCTGTCTTTCCCTGTCTCCCAGCCAGGGCCCTCTCTCCCTGTCTCCCAGCCAGGGCCCTCTCTCCCTGTCTCCCAGCCAGGGCCCTCTCTCCCTGTGTGACTGATGTTCCTTTGTGTTGGTTATTGTGTTTTTACACTGTGTCCATGTTGAAAAGGATATAGAGGCACTGGAAAGGGTGCATAAGAGATTTACAAAGATGATATCAGAACTGTGAGGTTATACCTATCAGAAAAGGATGAACAAGCTGGGTAAGAGACGGCTGAGGGGTGACCTAATCGAGGTCTTTAAAATTATGAAAAGTTTTGATAGAGTGGATACAGAGAGAATGCTTCCACTTGTGGGGAAGAGGAAAACTAGAGGCCATAAATATAAGATAGTCACCAAGAAATCAGAAGAAAATTCTTTACCCGGAGAGTGGTGAGAATGTGGAACTCGCTACCACTGGGAGTGGTTGAGGCGAATAGTATAGATACATTTAAGGGGACGGTAGGTAGGCTTATGAGGGAGAAGGGAATAGAGGGTTATGCTGATAGGGTTAGATGAGGAAGGCTGGGAGGAGGCTCGACTAGAGGATAAACGCCGGCATGGACTGGTTGGGCCGAATAGCCTGTTTCTATGCCGTATATTCCAGGTAATCACTTACTTCAGTGAGACCAGGCCCTGGTTTATTTTCAAGGCGTCGGCAAAAGCTTTTGCTCCTCTAGGGCCAATCGAATTGCTTCTGAGGCTGTTGGGAATAACAAGCAGTTAAAGAGTGATGAAAGCATGTGAAGGAAAACATCCTGAACAGCACACGGTAAAAATACTCACTCTAACGAGGCCAGGGTCCTGTTCACCATCAGCGATCGAGCAATTGCCTTCGCCCCTTTGTTGCTGATTAGGTTTTCAGCCAAACTGCTCAAAAAAAACAACATCCATAACCTGGGTTAATGCAGCAACCACAGTCACCTGAGCAAGTCAAAGATACTGCAACGTCCCAACTCCCACTGCTCTCCCACCCCAGTCGAGGAGAGAAAACAGGCCAGTTAGCCTGACATCAGTCATTGGGAAAATGAAAATGCTGAAATCCATTATTAAGGAAGTGGTAACAGGGAACTTAGAAAATCATAATATGATTAGGCAGAGTCAATATGGTTTCATGAAAGGTAAATCGTGTTTGACAAATTTATTAGAGTTTTTTGAGGATGTAACTAGCAGGGTAGGTAAAGGGGAACCAGTGGATGTAGTATATTTGGATTTTCAAAAGACATTCGATAAGGTGCCACATGAAAGGTTGTTACAGAAGAGAAGAGCTCATGGAGTTGGGGGTAAAATATTAGCATGGATAGAAGATTGGTTAACGGACAGAAAACAGAGAGTAGGAATAAACGAACATTTTCAGGTTGGCAGGCTGTTACTAGTGGGGTGCCGCAAGGATCAGTGTTGGGGCCTCAGCTATTTACAATCGATGTTAACGACTTAGATGAAGGGACCGAGTGTAATGTATCCAAGTTTTCTGACGATACAAACCTGGGTGGTGTGAGGAGGACACAAAAAGTCTGCAAAAGGATATAGACAGATTAAGTGAGTGGGCGAGAAGGTGGCAGATTGAGTATAATGTGGAGAAATGTGAGGTGATTCACTTTGGTGGGAAGAACAGAAAAAACAGAATATTTTTTAAATGGTGAGAAACTATTAAATGTTGGTGTTCAGAGAGATTTGGGTGTCCTTGTACACAAAAGTTAATGTGCAGGTACAGCAAGCAATTAGAAAGGCAAATGGTATGTTGGCCTTTATTGTAAGGGGTTTGGAGTACAAGAGCAAGGAAGTCTTGCTGCAATTGTACAGGGCTTTGGTGAGATCACATGTGGAGTATGATGTACAGTATTGGTCTCCATACCTAAGGAAAAGAAAAGAAAGACTTGCATTTATATAGCGCCTTTCACGACCACCGGACGTCTCAAAGCACTTTACAGCCAATGAAGTACTTTTTGAAGTGGAGTCACTGTTGTAATGTAAGGAAGGATATACTTGCCTTAGAGGCGGTGCAACAAAGGTTCACGAGATTGATTCCTGGGATGAGAGGGCTGTCCTATGAGGAGAGATTGAGTAGATTGGGCCTATACTCTGGAGTTTAGAAGAATGAGAGGTGATCTCATTAAAACATATAGGGGGAAAAATTGGGTTGCTTTGCACCTCCCGTTGGGGGCGCCAAAGGGGCACAAAGCCGCTCGTGCCCGGGCGCGGCACTGCTAACACCTCCCGTGAAATTCAGCGGGAGGTTAGCGGCGGCGGTAGCTGGTAGCGCCCTGGGGCGCTGCGCTGCCAGCGATGACATCATTGCTGTGTGCAGCGCCCCGCTTGCGCCCCCTGACCTATCGCCAGACGATATATCCGACCGGTTCAGGGGGTATTTTGGCTGCAGCGGCGGCGCAAATTAAAGGGCAGGTGCCGGGCGGCCATTTTTCTTTTGGCCGATTGCCAGCGCCTGCTCCTTCTTACCTCTGTATACGGGGTGCCGGCCGTGACCGCTCAAGAGGAGTGCCGGGCTGTTTTCCTGGCACCCCGCTCCCCGGTGGTCTAGCAGAGCCCCGGTCCCTTTAATCGGGGGAGGCAGCCTGCAATGACGTGGCGCTACATGCTGCCGCGCATGGCGCTGTTGCACGTAGCGCCGCAAAATTCACTGGTAGCGCCCCGCCTCCTGCTTGGGGCGCTCCTACTGAATTTATGGGGCAGGGGTGCTAACTTTTTCAGGGCGCTGGCAACGTTAGCACCCCAAAAGGGGCGCCACCTTATTTTTCCCCTACAAGATTCTGAGGGGGATTGACAGGGTAGATGCTGAGAGGATGCTTCCCCTGGCTGGAGAGTCTAGAACTAGGGGCCATAGTCTCAGGATAAGGGGTTGGCCATTTAGGACTGAGATGAGGAGACATTTCTTTAGTCAGAGGGTTGTGAATCTTTGGAACCCTCTACCCCAGAGGGCTGTGGATGCTCAGCCCTTGAGTATATTCAAGGCTGAGATCGATAGATTTTTGGACTCATGGGGATCAAGGGATATTGGGATCGGGCGGGAAAGTGGAGTTGAGGTCAATGATCAGCCATGATCTTACTGAATGGCAGAGCAGGCTCAAAGGGCCGTATGGTCTACTCCTGCTCCTATTTCTAATGTTCTTATGTACAGTCGGGTCGTTGTAATGGACTGGTGTTCAGATGAATTGATGGGACAATGTAGAGGGAGCTTTACTCTGTATCTAACCCATGCTGCACCAGCCCAGTCCCGATTCCCATTACACTCCCAGCCCAGTCCCGATTCCCATTACACTCCCAGCCCAGTCCCAATTCCCATTACACTCCCAGCCCAGTCCCAATTCCCATTACACTCCCAGCCCAGTCCCAATTCCCATTACACTCCCAGCCCAGTCCCAATTCCCATTACACTCCCAGCCCAGTCCCAATTCCCATTACACTCCCAGCCCAGTCCCAACTCCCATTACACTCCCAGCCCAGTCCCAACTCCCAGTACACTCTCAGCCCAGTCCCGATTCCCATTACACTCCCAGCCCAGTCCCAACTCCCATTACACTCCCAGCCCATCCCAAACTCCTATTACACTCTCAGCCCAGCAATAGGAGTTGGATTATCAGTGTTATTAAATATAAAAATGCATCAGGGTAATCTGATAGGGAGTTGGGGATAGACCAATCGGCTATTGAAATGCCTGAAAATTGTTACTATTACATAGAATATACGGCACAGAAACAGGCCATTCAGCCCAACCAGTCCATGCCGGCGTTTATGCTCCACTTGAGCCTCCTCCCATCCTTCCTCATCTAACTCTATCAGCATAACCCTCTATTCCCTTCTCCCTCATATGTTTGTCCAGCCTCCCCTTAAATGCATCTATACTATTCGCTTCAACTACTCCCTGTGGTAGCGAGTTCCACATTCTCACCCTTCTCTGGGTAAAGAAGTTTCCCCCTAAATTCCCTATTTGATTTCTTGGTGATTATCTTATATTGATGGCCTCTAGTTTTGCTCTTCCCCACAAGTACTATGTTAATATGTTAGGAAAACCAGCAGGGAGCGAGTGGCTTTCTTTCTGTTTTTGTATTTGTTTAAGATATTTTCATTGTGATTTTATGTTTTATACAAAGTGTAACATTGCGGTGTGATGGTTGTGGAGCGCTGTCCATGGTGTGACGGCTGTGGCGTGTTGTCCGTGGTGTGTTGTACCCTGCCTTGAGTGGGAATTAGATTGTGTAACAGTACCTACAAGAAGAGTTTGCATTGATATAGTGCTTTTTTAGTGTAGAAAACATCCCAGATTACTTACCTAGTAACACATTTGGAAGGATTTAAGAGACAGACATACCTAATCTTTTGGATCTGACAGTCCTTCGCACTCAGCAAGCTCCCCAGTAGATCCATCACGTTGTCTTTGAACTGGTTGTTTTCCAGCCTTTAGAAAATAAATAAAATGCAACCGCTTTACGCTGAGCCGAGCGCTGTTCAGGATATCATAAGAACATAAGAAATAGGAGCAGGAGTAGGCCATTCAGCCCCTCGAGCCTGCTCCGCCATTCAATAAGATCATGGCTGATCTGATCTTGGCCTCAACTCCACTTTCCTGCCCACTCCCCATAACCCTTGACTCCCGTTTTTCAAAAATCTGTCTATCTCCGCCTTGAATATATTCAATGACTCAGCCTCCACAGCTCTCTGGGGTAGAGAATTCCAAAGATTCACGACCCTCTGAGAGAAGAAATTCCTCCTCATCTCCGTTTTAAATGGGCGACCCCTTATTTTGAAACTATGCCCCCTAGTTCTAGATTCCCCCACGAGGGGAAACATCCTCTCAGCATCTACCCTGTCCAACCCCCTCAGAATCTTCTATGTTTCAATAAGATCACCTCTCATTCTTCTAAACTCCAATGAGTATAGGCCCAACCTGCTCAACGTTTCCTCATAAGACAACCCCCTCAACTTAGGAATCAATCTAGTGAACCTTCTATGAACTGCCTCCAATGCAAGTATATCCTTCCTTAAAAAGGGAGACCAAAACTGTACGTAGTACTCCAGGTGTGGTCTCACCATCGCCCTGTACAGTTGTAGCAAGACTTCCCTACTTTTATACTCCATCCCCCTTGCAATAAAAGCCAATATTCCATTTGCCTTCCTAATTACTTGCTGTACCTGCATGCTAACTTTTTGTGTTTCATGTACAAGGACACCCAGATCCCTCTGTACCACAGCATTCTGTAATCTCTCTCCATTTAAATAATATTTTGCTTTTTTATTCTTCCTACCAAAGTGGATAACCTCACATTTTCCCACATTATACTCCATCTGCCAAATTTTTGTCCACTCACTTAACCTATCTATATCCCTTTGCAGACTCTTTGTGTACTCCTCAAAACTTGCTTTCCCACCTATCTTTGTATCGTCAGCAAATTTGGCAACAGTACACTTGGTCCCTTCATCCAAGTCATTAATATAGATTGTAAATAGTTGAGGCCCCAGCACTGATCCCTGTGGCACCCCACTAGTTACAGTTTGCCAACCTGAAAATTCCAACTCTCTGTTTTCTGTTAGTTAGCCAATCCTCTATCCATGCTAATACATTACCCCCAACACCATGAGCTTTTATTGCGTGCAGTAACCTTTTATGTGGCACCTTATCGAATGCCTTCTGGAAATCCAAATACACCACATCCACTGGTTCCCCTTTATCCACCCTGCTCGTTACATCCTCAAAGAACTCTAATAAATTTGTCAAACACGATTTCCCTTTCATAAAACCATGTTGACTCTGCTTGATTGTACTGTATTATGATTTTCTAAATATCCTGCTACTACTTCCTTAATAATCGATTCCAGCATTTTCCCAATGACAGATGTTAGGCTTACTGGTCTATAGTTTCCTGCTTTCTGTCTCCCTCCTTTCTTGAAAAGGGGAGTTACATTTGCGGTTTTCCAATCCGCTGGGACCTCTCCAGAATCCAGGGAATTTTGGTAGATTACAACCAATGCATCCACTGTCTCTGCAGCCACTTCTTTTAAGACCCTAGGATGCAGGCTATCAGGTCCAGGGGACTTGTCAGCCTTTAGTCCCATTAGTTTGCCGAGTACTTTTTCTCTAGCGATAGTGATTGTTTTAAGTTCCTCCCTCCCTTTTGCCCCTTGATTTTCTACTATTATTGGGATGATTTTAGTGTTTTCTATCGTGAAGACAGATACAAAATATTTGTTCAAAGTCTCTGCCATTTCCCTGTTTCCCGTTATTAATTCCCCAATCTCATCCTCTAAGGGATCAACGTTTACTTTAGCTACTCTCTTCCTTTCTTTATACCAGTAGAAGCTCTTACTGTCTTTTTTTTAATATTTCTTGCTCGTTTACTCTCAATCTATCTTCTCCCTCTTTATTATTTTGTTAGTCATCCTTTGCTAGTTACTAAAAATTTCCCAATCCTCTGGCCTACCACTAATCTTCGCAACATTGTATGCCTTTTTTTTCCAATTTGATACCATCCTTAACTTCCTTAGTTAGCTACAGATGGTTCATCCTTCTAGTAGAGTCTTTCCTTCTCACTGGAATAGGCCTTTGCTGAGAGTTATGAAATATCTCCTTAAATGTCTACCACTGCTTTTCTACCATCTTACCCTTTAATCTATTTTCCCAGTCCACTTTAGCCAACTCTGTCTTCATACCTTTGTAATTGCCTTTATTTAAGTTTAAGACACTAGTTTCAGACCCAAGTTTCTCACCCTCAAACTGAATGCGAAATTCTATCATGCTATGATCACTCTTCCCTAGAGGATCCTTTACTATGAGATCATTAATTAATCCTGCCTCATTATACATTACTAGATCTAACTGATATCACTGGATATCCGGGTATTCAGAGGCTCCCAGCTTGCTGCTCTTACTTGTCATTTGCTGAGAAGTTGACACAAGTCGATGGTGTGTATTGGAGTCTGAGCAAACCCCCTCTCCCCTCTGAGGGCAAACATACAGGCGGGTTTCCAGGGCATGGGCCAGACGGGTACCAGGGATGTGCCCACAGTGGTGTTTGCACCTGCCTGTCCCAGGCTAATGAGGCACCCTCCCACTGACTCCACAAACTCTGCAGAGTCAGGGTAACCACAAAGGTCATCACCCGAGGAATGTCAGGGACAACATCTCACCCAGCAGCACCTCTGGCAATGCAG
This sequence comes from Squalus acanthias, assembly GCA_030390025.1. Lineage (NCBI taxonomy): Eukaryota > Metazoa > Chordata > Chondrichthyes > Squaliformes > Squalidae > Squalus > Squalus acanthias. Next base: position 17,711,023 of record CM059442.1, on the reverse strand, counting down.
CACACCCTCAGTGAAAACCGCTCCAACAATGCAGAACCCCCCGCCAGTCCATCTGCTCCAACAATGCAGCACCTCCTCAGTCCAACACCTCCAGCAATGCAGCACCTCCTCAGTCCAACACCTCCAGCAACGCAGCACTCCCACAGTCCAACACCAACAATGCAGCACTCCCACAGTCCAAAACCTCCAGCAATGCAGAACTCCCTCAGTCCAACACCAATACAGAACTCCCTCAGTCCAACACCAACAATACAGAACTCCCTCAGTCCAACACCAACAATGCAGAACTCCCTCAGTCCAACACCAACAATGCAGAACTCCCTCAGTCCAACACCAACAATGCAGAACTCCCTCAGTCCAACACCAACAATGCAGAACTCCCTCAGTCCAACACCAACAATGCAGAACTCCCTCAGTCCAACACCAACAATGCAGAACTCCCTCAGTCCAACACCAACAATGCAGAACTCCCTCAGTCCAACACCAACAATGCAGAACTCCCTCAGTCCAACACCAACAATGCAGAACTCCCTCAGTCCAACACCAACAATGCAGCACTTCCACAGTCCAACACCAACAATGCAGAACTCCCTCAGTCCAACACCAACAATGCAGCACTCCCTCAGTCCAACACCAACAATGCAGAACTCCCTCAGTCCAACACCAACAATGCAGAACTCCCTCAGTCCAACACCAACAATGCAGCACTTCCACAGTCAAACACCAACAATGCAGAACTCCCTCAGTCCAACACCAACAACTTGTATTTATATAGCGCCTTTAATGTAGTAAAACGTCCCACGGCACTTCACGGGAGTGTTATAAAGCAAAAATATGACATCGAGCCACATAAGAAATTAGGGCAGATGACCAAAAGCTTGGTCAAAGAGGTAGGTTTTACGGAGCGTCTTAAAGGAAGAAAGAGAGGAAGCGAGGTGGAAAGGTTTAGGGAGGGAATTCAAGAGCTTAGGGCCAAGGCAGCTGAAGGCACAGCCACCAATGGTTGAGCGATTATAATCAAGGATGCTCAAGAGGCCAGAATTAGAGGAGCGCAGATATCTCGGGGGTTGTGGGGCTGGTGGAGATTACAAAGATAGGGAGGGACGAGGCCATGGAGGGATTTGAAAACAAGGATGAGAATTTTTAAATTGAGGCATTGCTTAACCGGGAGCCAGTGTAGGTCAACGAGCACAGGAGTGATGGGTGAACAGGACTTGGTGCGAGTTAGGACACGGGCAGCCGAGTTTTGGATGACCTCAAGTCTACGGAGGGTACAATGTAGGAGGCCAGCCAGGAGCATGTTGGAATAGTCAAGTCTAGAGGTAACAAAGGCAACACCAACAATGCAGCACTCCTTCAGTACAACACCAACAATGCAGCACTGCCTCGATCCAACACCTCCAGCAATGCAGAACTTCCTCATTACAACAACAATAATGCAGCACTCCCTTGGTCCAACACCTCCAGCAATGCAGCACTCCTTAGCTCAACACCTCCAACAATGCAGCACTCCCTCAGCCCAACAACAATGCAGCACTCCCTCGGTCCAACACCTCCAGCAATGCAGCACTCCTTCGCTCCAACAATGCAGCACTCCCTCAGTACAACACCAACAATGCAGCACTCCCTCGGCCCAACACCAACAATGCAGCACTCCCTCGGCCCAACACCTCCAGCAATGCAGCACTCCCTCAGCACAACACCAACAATGCAGCACTCCCTCAGCACAACACCAACAATGCAGCACTCCTTTGCTCCAACACCTCCAACACTGCAGCACTCCCTCAGCACAACACCAACAATGCAGCACTCCCTCGGTCCAACACCTCCAGCAATGCAGCACTCCTTCGCTCCAACACCTCCAACAATGCAGCACTCCCTCAGCACAACACCAACAATGCAGCACTCCCTCAGCACAACACCAACAATGCAGCACTCCCTCAGCACAACACCAACAATGCAGCACTCCCTCAGCACAACACCAACAATGCAGCACTCCCTCAGTACAACACCAACAATGCAGCACTCCCTCGGCCCAACACCAACAATGCAGCACTCCCTCGGCCGAACACCTCCAGCAATGCAGCACTCCCTCAGCACAACACCAACAATGCAGCACTCCCTCAGCACAACACCAACAATGCAGCACTCCCTCAGCACAACACCAACAATGCAGCACTCCCTCAGCACAACACCAACAATGCAGCACTCCCTCAGCACAACACCAACAATGCAGCACTCCCTCAGCACAACACCAACAATGCAGCACTCCCTCAGCACAACACCAACAATGCAGCACTCCCTCAGCACAACACCAACAATGCAGCACTCCCTCGGTCCAACACCTCCAGCAATGCAGCACTCCTTCGCTCCAACACCTCCAACAATGCAGCACTCCCTCAGTACAGCACCAGCAATGCAGCACTCCCTCAGACTAACACCTCCAGCAATGCAGCACTCCCTCAGTCTAACACCTCCAGCAATGCAGCACTCCCTCAGTCTAACACCTCCAGCAATGCAGCACTTCCTCAGTCTTTAGTGCCCAAGGATCTACCCTTGATCCCCTGCTGTTCCTCATCATCATGTGTAATGAGGACAGTTACTGCACGTTTGCCGATGACACCCACCTCTACCTTTCTATCACCTCTGTCAACCCGATAACCACCTCTGTGCTCTCAGACTGCCTGATTAACATCGTGATGGATGAATCCTCCAGCTGAATAACAGGAAGACTGGAACTATCACTTTAAGCCCCCTGCCATTGACTCTGCTCCCTTGCTACAGATGCCAGCCCCCTCTCCAGCCTTTCACTCTGAATGAACCAGACTGGACTCAACCTTGACGTCCTGTTCGACCCAGAGCCCAGGTTCAAACCCCACATCCTCTCCCTGCCCTTCACCAAGATTGCCAATTTCCATTTGTATAATATTGCCCACCTGCCTCCCCAACCTCAGTTCCTCTATCGCTGAAGCCCCTATCCATGCTTTGTAACCTTCAGACTCAATTATCACACAGGTCTTCTCTCTGCCCTCCCACCCTCCATAAACTCCAGCTTGCCCGTATTGTGTTCCGTGCAATCACCCGCCCCCTCGCTGACCTACACTGGCTCCCTATCCCACAACACATTAAACACTCGTCCTCCAATCCTTTCATAGCCTCACCCCCACCCGGTGTCAGCAAGCTCCTCCAGCCCTATGCTTACCTCCCTCCGCCCCTCCTGTTGTGCTGTTATTATCTGATGGCGAGTAATTCCACAACAGCCCACAAACTAAAACAGGCTTTCAGCACGTGGTATATCCTGCAGGTTATTACACAGACAAGCGGTTAAACTGGGCCTCATCACATCCCCATTCCTGGGGGCAATGTTTTGGACTGATACCTAAACATTCTTCATAGAATCAAACAGCACATAAAGAAGGCCATTCTGCCCATCCTGCCTATGCAAGAGCTCTCCAATTAGTTCCACTCCCCTACTCTTTCCCCATACCCCTGCAATGTTTTTCCCTTTAAGTATTTATCCAATTCCCTTTTGAAAGTTACTATTGAATCTGCTTCCACCGCCCTTTCAGGCTGCGCGTTCCAGATCACAACTCACTGCCTAAAATTCTTTTCCTCATGTTGCCTCTGTTTCTTTTGCCAATTACCTTAAATCCGTGTCCTCTGGTTACTGACCCTCCTGCCAGTGGAAACAGTTTCTCCATATCTACTCTATCAAAACCCCTCACAACCTTGAACACCTCGATTAAATCTCCCCTTAACCTTCCCTCCTCTAAGGAGAACAATCCCAGCTTGGTTGTCTCGTTGGTAGTGTCTCCTTGAGTCACAGTAACCCAGGACACTCTGTGGTATTGTTTAAAGAGGGAGTCTCACAGTCAGAGTATCTATTGTTCTTGTTCTGTGTATCCCGGGGATGTGGAGCTGTGCCCAGTCACCCTGTCTGTGAGTGCAGCCCCTGGTGCGACTGGCAGTCAGACAGACGGGGGAAGGTCCCAGGCTCAATTCCCTTGCTGGGCTAGCGGACCTCAACTGGCTCCAGTTACCCAACACTTTTAGTTGGGATCCACCAATGCCTAAACTCATGGAGTTTGGGGGACACAAAAGGACAGGTACCTGAGGTTGTGGCAGTACAGAAGACGGGGGAGCAAGCTCTTGAAGATATTGTAGCTCAGGCAGTTGGAGAGATTGGTCTCTTCCATGCACTCCTCGGACACCTGCAGGAGGTAGGCCAGGGCGGAGCAGTTGATGGGGGTCAGTCTCCCGGCCAGATTCCCAGTCCGCAGGGCGTCAGCCACCCCTTTGGCAATCTCGGTGTGCTGCAGCTCATGGAGACAGTGCATGACGTTGACCGTTCTCGAGGAGATGACGTAGTCGGTGTTGAGGCAGCACTGCAGGTGGTGCAGCACTGGCGCTCGGTAACTGTTGTGCTCGTCCTTTGTCAGGAGCAGGCCCTGCAGCAATCTGTTCACTTCTGGTGAGAGCAGGCCAGAGAGAAATCGCACGAATATGTCCAGGTGGCCATCTTCCGACTGGAGGGACTTACTGACCGCGTTCTTAAAATGATTGTGGAAGCCTATCTTGGGCCAAGACATAGCACTCTCAGTGAAGAGGTCAAATATGGCCCTTTTGGCTGCTGTGTAATAATGAGTGGCGGCCAGGTACTCCTGCAGGGTTATGTGTGTAAAGTAGTAAACTGTACAGATATTGGAGTCATCCTTGGCGAAGATCCTAGTGCACAAGCTTCCCTGTAGTGATGTGAGGTCGATGCCATAGGCCTTCATGTCCTGCTCATAGAAAACAAACCTGCGTTTGATTAACCCATAAAAAGCCAGCCTGCTCAGGTTAACAATCAGTTTCTTGTTGTTGCTGAAGGCTTGGTCAATCTTCAGTGCCTCCTGTTCCTTTTCCTGCCAGTCCCCGTTGAGAATCATCTTGAAGAAATAGGTGTAGATTTCTGTCATGGTCCTGGGGAAGTTTCCAGCCTTGTGACCATCGTTGCTGATTCTGAGGTAGTATGCAAGGGATAGCCCAATCATCAGACAAAAGGACGGGACAGAGCACATTATGTAGAGTGACTTGTGGGCCTTTATATGCGAAAAGACCCGCGTGGCCATTACTTTTTCTTCAAAGAGTGTTTGAAAGAAGTCCTTCATCTCCACTTCCCCAAAGCCCCTGAGTTCCGTCATTCTGTTCACAAGTCCAGCTGGGATTTGGCTTGCTGCTGTTGGACGTGAGGTGATCCAGACCGTTGCCTGGGAGAAGATGTTGCCCCGTATTATGTTGGTGATTAAGTTGTCGATCTGGATGTCTTTCTTTGGGTCAGTGCATGTCTGGGAGTTTGAAAACTCTAGTGGATACTTGAACTCGTCCAGCCCGTCGAAGATCAGCACCACCTTCGCTGTGCCGTTCAGGATGTGGTTGGTTTCGGCGATGTGGGGAAAGGTCAACTTGACCAGCTTTTCTGCAGATATCCTTTCAAAGGAGTTCAGCTCTCGGAACATGAAGGGGAATATGAAAGTGACATCTCTGTACAACTCCCCCTTCAGCCATTTGTACACCAATATTTTCACCAAAGTGCTCTTACCGATTCCAGCCACCCCAACTGTTACTGAAATGCGCGGCGGGATATTATCCTTCGAAAGGGGCAGGAAGAGCCTGTCCAGTGGGGTGTGTCTCGGGCTGTTTTTCATCCCTCTGGTGGCCTCGGTTTGCATAACATCATGCTCCTTTTGTTGGATGTCGGTCAGCCCGTCGATTAGCAGGAGGTTGGTGCGTTTCTCTAGGGAGAACTTTTCACACACTGCACTGACTTCATTCCCACTCCCCAATTTGCTCTGCAGGACTTCTATGTGCTTCTGTATCATCGGCTCTTTAAACAAGAACAGAAGAGAATGAAATGAGGGCCCGATGACCAACCACACAAGTAACCAACCAGCCCAAGACACGTCAACTACTACTTACTGTCGGTGATCTTACCCAACAGACAACTTAAAGCACCTACCGGTTTAACCTGTTTTAGGGCAAATCCATTGATCCCACCCTCACAGAGGGGTGGCAGGTTGGAGAATTGGGGAGGAACAGGTGGAGGAAAAAGGGGAGGAGGTGAAGAGGAAGAGGGAGGAGGAGAGAAAGAAGGGGAGGAGGAAGGGGAGAAGAAAAAGCAGAGAGAGGGAAGGAGGAGGAGATGGGAAGGAGGAGGGGAAGAAAGGAAGGAGAAGGGGGGGGGAGTAAAGAGGAGGGCATGTCATCTAAAACGGTGCATCAAGTTTTGTTCTCTGTCCATATGATATCTGTGATTATAATAATTTTCCATGTAAGTGACAGTGATTTTTTTCCTACTTATCACGAAAAGTGGACCCATTCTATTGTTAAGCATTGTGATGCCAGCAGATCAATGGGATTCAGTTCCTCCAATAATGAAGCGCCCAGTTGCTGTCTGTGCACTGACTGAAATTTCTAATTGTATATTTAAAGGACTTCATTCCAAGTCAGCCAAGCTCAGGCTCACAATCAGGTCAGAGATCGCAATACCCACTCCCTGTAGAACAGGGCACATTTCACTGCATGAAGCAGTGTCCAGACTGCAGTGTCTGAGAGAGTGCTGTCTGTTTCATTGGTCTGTCTGGCAACTAGCACTCGGTTAAGATACCCAATCAGCTCTGAGTCCACATGTCCTATAGATACAATGACTATTTCTGTGGCAAAACAATCTTTAACTATAAAATATCCACTTTATTAAATAATATTGAAGCTCCTTTGATTTATAAAATAACTATTTGTACAAGTGTTGCCGTCTTTCGGATGAGACGTTAAACCGAGGCCCCGTCTGCTCTCTCAGGTGGATGTAAAAGATCCCATGGCACTATTTCGAAGAGGAGTAGGGGAGTTATCCCTGGTGTCCTGGCCAATATTTATCCCTCAACTAACATAACCAAAACAGATTATTGCTGTTTGTGGGAGCTTGCTGTACGCAAATTGGCTGCCGCGTTTCCCACATTACAACAGTGACTACACTCCAAAAATACTTCATTAACTGTAAAGCGCTTTGAGACGTCCAGTGGTTGTGAAAGGCACTATATAAATGCAAGTCTTTCTTTCTTTCTTCACTCATAAGTTCAGTGTTCAGAAAGATGCTGAGTTGGGTGTGCTGCAACACCTCCTTCCCATCTCCCCCCCTTCTCTCTCTCCTTCTCCAATTCTCCAACCCGCCCCCTCCTCCTGTGAGTGTGGGATCGAAAGGAAGTGCCCCTCCCTGGTGCCCACAGGTTCAAGGCCCCCTTTTGCTGCCTTTCCAGGTTGCTGTGGGGAGATACTGAGCTGAGGACAAGTCCTTCTAACAGCAGGCCCCTCTGATGTGACGTGCACCGGTGGGAGCCTGAGATCAGCCTTCTAAGCCCCTGTGACCCAGGGAGACCAAAGGACAACAGAAGAAAAGAAAGACTTGCATTTATATAGCGTCTTTCACGACCTCAGGACGTCTCAAAGTGCTTTACAGCCAATTAAGAACTTTTTGAAGTGTAGTCACTGTTGCCATGTAGGAAACACGGCAGCCAATTTGCAGACAGCAAGCTCCCACAAACAGCAACATGATAATGACCAGAAAATCAGTTTTAGTGATGTTGATTGAGGGATAAATATTATCCAGGACACTGGGGATAACTCCCCTGCTCTTCTTCGAAATAGTGCCATGGGATCTTTTATGTCCACCTGAGAGGGCAGACGGGGCCTCGGTTTAACATCTCATCCGAAAGATGGCACCTCTGACAGTGCAGCACTCCCTCAACACTGCACTGGAGTGTCAGCCTAGATTTTTGTGCTCAAGTCTCTGGAGTGGGATATGAACCCACAACCTTCTGACTCAGAGGCAAGGGTGCGACCAACTGAGTCACTGGCTGACACGGGCAGAAGGGAGAAAACAGGGACAGATCACATTAAATAAAAACATCTTACCGTAAACAGTAATTAAAAGGTACAGCTGTGAGTTAGTGGTCTCTATAAAGGTCTGCAGTGACTCGGAGGCTGTGTTCCCTTTACCAGCTAGAACATCGATGACTGCCTTCACTTTGTCCGATGGGCCACTCAGTTCTTGAATCTGATTGACTTCTTCATCACTGATCAGATCCTGCCTCTTCATGTAACGGACTATTGTCTCCAGAAAGGGCACACTGATGGACTTTACCAGCTGCTTCCGATATCTGTTGATCCAAATACCTACAATGCACACAAGACACGACGGGGAATGAACATCTGGGCTCTCAGTGGCCACTTGGCAAATAAGGCTCAACAAAGCCGAGCGACCAAAGCTGGTATCATGAATCCAATGAGCCATGTTAAAGGAAGACCACTAACCAGCACTCACTGGCAGCGATAGAGTGAGCTTTCCCCTGAAGTCAGAAACATCTGCCACTCACAAACCCCTGGCACCACGATGAAAGGGAAGCTATTGATGGGACACCAGCTGAAGGCAGAACATGGAGCATGACATTATACATGTGCAGAATGCAGGGACAAGTCTACTGAAGCCAAATTGGGACAAACTCAGGTCCTCGCCCTCAAAACCAAGGAGGGCCACATTCAGGCTTTTCTGGGTTCCTAGTTTGGGTCAATATTCATTCCTAACTGGCATTCACTCAAGCTCTTTTAAGTGTCAGCTATGGCTCAGTGGGTAGCACTCTCCTCTCTGAGTTAAAAGGTTGTGGGTTCAAGTCCCACTCCCACACATAATCTAGGCTGACACTTCAGTGCAGTACTGAGGGAGTGCTGCATTGCCAAAGGTGCTGTCTTTCAGATGAGATGTTAAACTGAGGCCCCATCTACCTGACCACAAGATAATTAGAGACAAGGAAGACCATTCAGCCCATCTAAATGGGTGAGAGCCTAGCATCCCTGCATTGTAGCACGAATTGTTTCTTAAATGATTCCAGAGATTTTGCCTCCACTGTTCTATCTGGAGGTTTATTCCACACATTGATCACAACAGCAACAACTTGTATTTATGTAGCACCTTTAATGTAGTAAAACGTCCCAAGGCGCTTCACAGGAGCGTAATCAAACAAAATTTGACACCGAGCCAGATAAAGAGATATTAGGGCAGAGTCAAAGCAGTAGGTTTTAAGGAGCGTCTTGAAGGAGGAAAGAGAGGTAGAGAGGCGGAGAGGTTTAGGCAGGGAATTCCAGAGCTTAGGAACTTGGCAGCTGAAGGCACAGCCACCAACGGTTGAGCGATTATAATGAGGGATGCTCAAGAGACCAGAATTAGAGGAGCGCAGATATCTCGGGGGTTGTGGGGCTGAAGCAGATTACAGAGATAGGAAGGGGCGAGGCAATGGAGGGATTTGAAAACAAGGATGAGAATTTTTAAATTGAGGCGTTGCTTAACCAGGAGCCAATGTAGTTCAGCGAGCACAGGGGTGATGGGCGAACGGGACTTGGTGCGAGTTAGGGCACATGCAGCAGAGTTTTGGATGACCTCAAGCTTATGTAGGGTAGAATGTGGGAGGCCGGCCAGGGGTGTGTTGGAATAGTCAAGTCTCGAGGTAACAAAGGCATGGATGAGGGTTTCAGCAGCAGAGAAGGTCATAGACTTAGGTAGCAGTGGGGAAATTAAAAACCAGAGTGTGTCAGGAAGGGGCAGAAGGTATGGAGTAAAAGGTAAAGTAATAAAAAGGGCAAAAGCAGGAACTAAGTGTCACAAAACATATTTGAAAGTTCTCTATCTGAATGCACGTAGCATTCGTAACAAAATAGACGAGTTAATGGCACAAATAACTACATATGGGTATGATCTTGTGGCCATTACAGAAACATGGCTGCAGGGTGACAATGCCTGGGAATTAAACATACCAGGTTATTTAACGATCAGGAAGGACAGGCAGGAAGGAAGGGGAGGTGGGGTGGCTATGTTAATAAAGGAAGGAATCACTGTAATACAGAGAAATGACATTGGGTCAAAAGATCAGGATAATGAAACAGTTTGGGTGGAGATAAAGAATAATAAGGGGAAATAAAACACTAGTGGGCGTAGTCTATAGGCCTCCGAACAGTTGCAACTCTGTTGGACGGAGTATCAATCAGGAAATAGTTGAGGCTTGTAATAAGGGAACATCTATAATTATGGGGGATTTTAACTATCATATTAATTGGACAAATCAAATTGGGCAGGGCTGCCTTGAGGATGAGTTCATTGAGTGTATTAGGGATGGGTTTCTTGAGCAGTATGTAACTGAACCGACCAGGGGGCAAGCAACCTGATCTGGTCCTGTGTAACGAGTCAGGATTAATTAAAAATGTCCTAGTAAAGGATCCCCTTGGAATGAGTGACCATAACATGGTTGAATTCCATATTCAATTAGAGGGTGAGAAGGTTGGATCTCAAACAAGCGTGCTAAGCTTGAATAAAGGAGACTATGAAGGTATGCGAGCAGAATTGAGTAGAGTGGATTGGGAAAATAGATTAAAGGGTAAGACGATACATGATCAGTGGTGTACATTTAAGGAGTTATTTTACAACTTCCAAAAAAAATATATTCCACTGAGAAGAAAAGGGTGTAAAAGAAAAGACAGTCATCCGTGGCTAAGTAAAGAAATTAAGGATAGTGTTCGACTAAAAACAAGGGCTTATAAGGTAGCCAAATCTAGTGGGAGATAGAGGATTGGGAAAACTTTAAAAGACAGCAAAAAATAACAAAAAGATTGATTAAGAAAGGGAAGATAGATTATGAAAGTAAATTAGCAAAAAATATAAAAACAGATAGTAAGAGTTTTTATAGTTATATAAAAAGAAAAAGGGTGGCTAAAGTAAATGTTGGTCCCTTAGAGGATGAGACCGGGAAATTAATGGTGGGAAATATGGAGATGGCAAATACACTGAATGAATATTTTGTATCAGTCTTTACAGTAGAGGACACTAAGAATATCCCAACACTGGACAAACAGGGGGCTATAGGGGGGGGGAGGAGCTAAACACGATCAAAATCACTAAGGAAGTGGTACTCGGTAAAATAATGGGACTCAAGGCGGATAAATCACCTGGACCTGATGGCTTACATCCTAGGGTCTTGAGGGAAGTGGCGGTAGGGATTGTGGATGCATTGGTAATAATTTTCCAAAACTCCCTGGACTCAGCAAAGATCCCGGCAGACTGGAAAACTGCTAATGTAACACCCTTATTTAAAGAGGGCAGTAGTCAGAAGGCTGGAAACTATAGACCGGTTAGCCTAACATCTGTGGTAGGTAAAATTTTGGAGTCCATTATTAAGGAGACAGTAACGGGACATTTGGATAATCATAATTTAATAGGACAAAGTCAGCATGGTTTTATAAAGGGGAAGTCATGTTTGACAAATTTGCTGGAGTTCTTTGAGGAAGTAACATACAGGGTGGATAAAGGGGAACCAGTGGATGTGGTGTATTTAGACTTCCAAAAGGCATTTGACAAGGTGCCACACAAAAGATTATTGCTTAAGATAAAAAATCACGGGATTGGGGGTAATATTCTGGCATGGATAGAGGATTGGCTATCTAACAGAAGGCAGAGAGTTGGGATAAATGGTTCATTCTCAGACTGGCAATCAGTAACTAGTGGTGTTCCGCAGGGTCAGTGCTGGGTCCCCAACTCTTTACAATCTATATTAACGATTTGGAGGAGGGGACCGAGTGTAACATATCAAAGTTTGCAGATGATACTAAGATGGGAGGGAAAGTAGTGAGTGAGGATGACATAAAAAATCTGCAAGGGGACATAGACAGGCTAAGTAAGTGGGCAGAGATTTGGCAGATGGAATACAATACTGGAAAGTGTGAGGTTATGCACTTTGGCAGGAAAAATAGTAGAGCAAGTTATTATCTAAATGGCAAGAAACTGGAAAGTACTGAAGTACAAAGGGATCTGGGGGTCCTGGTGCTCGAAACTCAAAAGGTTAGAATGCAGGTGCAGCAAGTGATTAAGAAGGCCAATGGAATGTTGGCTTTCATTGCTAGGGGGATAGAATATAAAAATAGGGAGGTATTGCTTCAGTTGTACAAGGTATTGGTGAGACCGCACCTGGAATACTGCATACAGTTTTGGTGTCCATACTTTAGAAAAGACATACTTGCTCTCGAGTCAGTACAAAGAAGGTTCACTCGGTTAATCCCGGGGATGAGGGGATAGACATATGAGGAGAGGTTGGGTAGATTGGGACTCTACTCATTGGAGTTCAGAAGAATGAGAGGCGATCTTATTGAAACATATAAGATTGTGAAGGGGTTGGATCGGGTGGATGCGGGGAGGATGTTCCCGATGATGGGTGAAACTAGAACTAGGGGGCATAGTCTTAGAATAAGGGGCTGCTCTTTCAAAACTGAGATGAGAAGGAACTACTTCACTCAGAGGGTGGTAGGTCCATGGAATATGCTGCCCCAAAAAGCTGTAGAAGCTACATCATTACATAAATTTAAAACAGAAACAGACAGTTTCCTAGAAGTAAAGGGAATTAAGGGTTATGGGGAGCGGGCAGGAATTTGGACATGAGTCTAGGTTCGGATCGGTCATGGCCCTGTGGGTAGCGTAGCGGGCCCAGGGGCCGTGTAGCCTGATCCTGCTCTTATTTCGTGTGTCCAATCTGTTAGGTTCAGGAGATGGTTCTGTGATAGTAGATTGGCGGTTAGGATCAGATCAGCTATGATCTTATTGAATGGCGGAGCAGGCTCGAGGGGCCAATTGGCCTACTCCTGCTCCTATTTCTTATAATGAGCTGAGGCAGGGGCAGAGACGGGCAATGTTACAGAGGTGGAAATAGGCAGTCTTAGTGATGGCGCGTATATGTGGTCGGAAGCTCATTTCAGGGTCATTTCAGGTTGCGAACAGTCTGTTTCAGCCTTTGTGTGAAGAAGAATTTCTTGATATCAGTCCTAAAATGACCTTTTACTAGTTTGAACCTGTGACCCCCTTGTCCTACTCTAGCCATTTAACTTAAAGTAATATTCTGAATTGACTTATTCCATTCCCTTCACTATCTGATACATCTGTATAAGGTCACCCCTCAGATGCCCCAAGTCTTTCCCCATAACTCAGACCCCTGACCCTGGGGATCAGGTTTATGGCTCTTCTCTGCACTGCCACCAGCCCTGGAAGGTCTCTCGTTTCTCAACAATCAGAGCTGGACTCAAGGTGCAGTCTGACCAGAACCCTGTACAGTTTAATCACGACTTCCTCTGACTTGTGCTCTGTTATGGCCGTGTCGTTCAATATTCCATTGGCTTCTTTGATCGCTGTGCTGCGTTGGTTCAGGTGGATCTCGCGGCGCTATTGGAAAAGTAGCAGGGAGTTCTCCCAGTGTCCTGGCCAGCATTCCCCCCTCAAGCAGTCCCATCATTCATCTCATTTACTGCTTGTGGGATCTTGCTGTGTGCAAGTCGGCTGCTGTGTTTGTCTAGATAACTGTGACTACACTTCAGGAAAGTAATGGTCGTGAAGCACTTTGGGAGGCCTTGGGGATGTGGTAAGCCACTGTATTGATGCAAGATCTTTCTTTCTCATTCATACTGGTCCCCACCTCTGCCATTCATTTACCTCTGGCTCACTGGATTTACACAGGGTCATGCATTAGGGACGATGTTCACCCTTTACCCTGCTGACACAGACAGGCTTTGTTTGCCTTTACTGCCAGTTACCTCACATCAATTTAGAACAGGTAGGGCATGTACACTCCCCGAGAACTCCCGTCCCAACTTAGGGAGTCCCAGTAACCCCCGCCACCCTGGCCCCGCCCAGCCCAGCCCTCCTTGTACTAAAGACCCTGTAGGAGCAGGTGGAGGCTCCATCCCCACAAGGTCATCTTGGAATCCCCAATATATGGCTGGGGCCCAGTGTATCCAGGTCCTAAGGAGGGGGTTCCTGGAGGACTTGTACCAAACTTACAGCAGGAATCACCAGAAAGGCCGGGGATTCTCAGGGCAGGGAGTTCCAGGTTGGTCTCTTAGGGTCACCGGTGAAACTATAGGGTCACGACATGCTACATGAGATGGAGGTGAAGAAAAACTGTAATTGAACCAACAGTAAACTGAGACATTATACAGGAGCCTGCACAAACATTCATGTTTAGATAGAGTTCATTGATGGACCTCCTCAGGAAGAATGTTTTGAAATGTTTCAATGGTGGGATGGAACCTTATTGTTCCTTTACTCTCCAAACCTCACACTCCAGACGCCACACTCCAGATCTCACGCCAGACATACCTTCCATTGTCTCACACAGCAGCTACAGTATTGAGGGGTGCGAATGGCTTCTTCCAATTCCCTGTGACTTCATCTGTCAATCTTTGTGCTGCTGGTTCCAGTAGGGACGATGTTGACCCTTCACCTCTGCTCGTTCTCCGACACCAGCTCCAACACATACCATCCAGGGGCAGTTTGAAGACGCAATCCGCACAACACCATCCACAGCCGCCCCTCGGCTCACCCTTTCTCCATGCTACTGTAAGACAAATTTATATTTTATTCAACGTTCAAAACTATGGCAATCAAGACATTTTGTGTAATTTGTTTGATTTTCTCCCAGTTCAGGCCCACCCACTGCTACCTCTCTCCCTCAATCACAGTGACAGTGGGACAGTTTGTAGGATCAGAGCAAAGGAATGAATTGAGGGTCCAGAACAAACATACGAGCAGAGTAACTTCACTCCATTGCAGGTTCAGGGAGCCAGCTCGGCCTGGAGCTGCCCAGTACATATATCGCCGTTCCTTCATTGTTGCTGGGTCAAAATCCTGGAACTCCCTCTGTAACAGCACTGTGGGAGCACCTTCACCCCACGGACTGCAGTGGTTCAGGAAGACGGCTCACCACCACCTTCTCAAGCGCAACTAGGGATGGGCAATAAATGCTGGCCTTGCCAGCGACGCCCACATTCCGTGAATAATAAAAGACAAAAGACTTGCATTTATGTAACGCCTTTCACAAACTTTGGACATCCCAAATTGCTTTACAGCCAATGAAGCATTTTTTGAAGTGTAGTCACTGTTGTAATGTAGCAAGTGTGCAGCAAGCTCCCACAAACAGCAACGTGATAATGACCAGATAATCTGTTTTAGTGATGTTGGTTAAGGATAAATATTGGCCAGGACTCTGGGGAGAACTCCCCAGCTTTTCTTCGAATAGTGCCATGGGATCTTTTAAGTTCATAGTACGCGGGAGTTTGGCAGGGAAGGCTCTCCATGATGTGGCTGGCTTTCTATGGAATGCTGTGTACTGGAGTCGGAGGTAGACAGACACCGGGCACCACCAATGGGACGTTGCGATAGCCAAAGGTCAGGGGGTCGAGATCTTGCTTGGGGGACAATAGAATGATTACAAAATAAAGTTAACACAAGGTGTACGATCGGACTGCACGTGCCATGTCTGGAATGGCATTGGGGTTTTTGAGGGAACCTTGCCGGTTCGAAGCGTGAGTTGGTCCGAGAGCTCACATCTCTAAGCACCAATCGCTCCACCATTGGCAGCCGTGCCTTCAGCTACCTGGGCTCTGGAATTCCCTCTGGAAACCTCCCCGCCTCTCTCTCCTCCTTTAAGACGCTCTTTAAAACCTGCCTCTTTGACCAAGCTCCTGTTCAAACATCTCTTTATCTGGCTCGGTGTCAAATTTTGTTTGATAACGCACCTGTGAAAAGCCTTGGGACGTTTTACTACATTAAAGGCGCTCTATAAATGCAAGTTGTTGATGTTGCGTGTAACAAGTGAAACATGGCCATTGTTGTTCATTGCACTGTATGCCCGGGGCTTGAATCGCTGTTATTACTGTGTATCTGTGAGAGAAACACGGAAACAAAGGTAGAGCTGGAGATTGGCGATATTACCGAGGGGGGTGGAGGCAGTCTAGACAATGGGCTGGATTTGGGGTTAGAAGCTCAGTCTAAAAGCACCTTGGCCCTTAAATTCTGTGGGGGCTCTCTTGGTCCCGCACCGTAACTCTGGGGGTTCGGCTGGTCTCCCCACTGGATTTACAGCGGGAGAACACCCAGAATTTCAAGACAAATTTACGCCAACACTACACACATTCAGGAGAAATTCACAAATAACGGTTATTTTTAAATGGCGGATTCACTCAATTTGCCTTTTTCGAATCGTTGGCCGAATTTCATCTCCTCTGTGAAAGTTTCAACACTTCCAAGAGGTTTGAATTAAACACCGAGGAAGCTTGGGGTCGTGCTGCGGGTTCTAATTATAAGGGCAATGCCCAGATGACCGAGGTCACAACACACAAGCCGATGAAACACTAAAAGCCATGAAACCACACGAGCATGCGAGCTGACACAGCGCCCTGCAGCTACAGTCTGAGCGGGATATCTACACTCAGATCAGCCACCAACTCAGTTCATTTCTGCACCAGTTTTTTAAACTGTTAATGTAGAATATAAAAGAAATGTTCTCCATCTCCGTTTACAAAATTCACCTTCAGCTCTCTACACTGTCCCATCAAACACTCCCAGGGCCGGTACAGCACGGGTTAGATACACAGTAAAGCTCCCTCTACACTGTCCCATCAAACACTCCCGGGGCAGGTACAGCACGGGTTAGATACAGAGTAAAGCTCCCTCTACACTGCCCCATCAAACACTCCCAGGGCAGGTACAGCACGGGTTAGATACACAGTAAAGCTCCCTCTACACTGTCCCATCAAACACTCCCAGGGCAGGTACAGCACGGGTTAGATACACAGTAAAGCTCCCTCTACACTGTCCCATCAAACACTCCCAGGGCAGGTACAGCACGGGTTAGATACACAGTAAAGCTCCCACTAATATGCTCCATCAAACACTCCCAGGGCAGGTACAGCACGGGTTAGATACAGAGTAAAGCTCCCTCTACACTGTCCCATCAAACACTCCCAAGGCAGGTACAGCACGGGTTAGATACAGAGTAAAGCTCCCTCTACACTGTCCCATTAAACTCTCCCAGGGCAGGTACAGCACGGGTTAGATACAGAGTAAAGCTCCCTCTACACGGTCCCATCAAACACTCCCAGGGCAGGTACAGCACGGGTTAGATACAGAGTAAAGCTCCCTCTACACTGACCCATCAAACACTCCCAGGGCAGGTACAGCACGGGTTAGATACAGAGTAAAGCTCCCTCTACACTGTCCCATCAAACACTCCCAGGGCAGGTACAGCACGGGTTAGATACAGAGTAAAGCTCCCTCTACACTGTCCTATCATAGAAGGAAAATGTTGAGTTACATGGCCCCTTTCACAACCTCAGGACGTCTCAAAGCGCTTTACAGCCAATTACGTATTTTTGAAGTGTAGTCCCTATTGTAATGTAGGACACGCCGCAGAGAAGGCCGACACACACATTAAAGCATGCGATTTAGAGAATCTCAAGGAAATAAATGGCCACTGTCTTCCCTGATACATCCCCACATCTGCCCACTCCATATCCTGACCTTATCTGTCCCTTGGATTTGCAGCTTTTCCAGATATTCCCTGGCAAAAAGGCAATGCAGAGGAGTAGAAGAGTGAGAGATCTATCTTCCCAGCCTATCTGTCCCTAATAACGCTGTAGTTTATATGCTGGAGCTTCAAAAATTTAAAACATGTTTTTGGGGAATACAGAGACACAATGGGGAAAAAATTGATTGGCGCCCCTTTTGGGGCGCTAACGTCACCGGGGCCCTAATTCTAGCGCCCCCTCCGCTGTAAATTCAGTAGTAGTAGCCCAAGCAGGAGGTGGGGCGCTACTGGATGTGGTCCACCTCCTTCTTGGGGCGCTACTACTGAAGTTCGCAGCACTACGTGCAACAGCACCATGCACGGCGACACGTAGCGCTGCGTCATTGCAGGCCTCCTCCCCTGATTAAAGGGGAGTGGCCTAGCGCTACGTGCACCGGGGCCCTACTGGACCACCGGGGAGTGGGGTCCATGAAAACAGCCCGGTACTCAAGAGGAGTGCCGGGCTGAGCGATTGCGGCCAGCACCCCGAATAAAAAAGGAAACAGAGGCAGGTGCTGGCAGTCGACCAAAATAAAAGCGGCCGCTCGACACCAGCCCTTTAAGTAGCGCCGCTGCTGCTGCAAAAACGCCCCCTGAGCCTGTCGGACATATCGTCCGGCGATAGGTCAGGGGGCACAAGGGAAGTTTGTGGCCCGGGCGCGAGTGGGGTGCTGCGCACGGCGATGATGTCATCGCCAGTGGTGCAGCGCCGCGGGGCGCTACTGGCTGCCGCCGCATTAGCTGCAGCTCACCTGGGCACTGGGGGATTTGCGCCCCGTCAGCACTCCCCGGGGGCGCTAACGAGAGGCGCAAACCAACCCAATTTTGCCCCCATGATCCTTAAAGGGAATGGCTTTGTCTCAATTATATGTGAACCAGTTGTAACACAGCACAGGATCGGGTCCCGTTGTTTTCATGAGCGAATAGCCCATTGACATTAACAAAACTCATGCATACATGATTAATAGCAGCTTACTACCCAGGATCTGTTCCCCAATAAATTACTGCCCAGGATCTGTACCCAGATAAATTACTGCCCAGGAACTGATCCCCAATAAATTACTGCCCAGGAACTGATCCCCAATAAATTACTGGAGAAATGTGAAGTTATCCACTTTGGTAGGAAAAATAGAAAGGCAGAGTATTTTTTAAATGGTGAGAGATTGGGAAATGTTGGTGTTCAGAGGGGCCTCGGTGTCCTTGTACATGAATCACTGAAAGTTAACATGCAGATACAGCAAGCAATTAGGAAGGCAAATGGTATGTTGGCCTTTATTACAAGAGGATTTGAGTATAAGAGTAAAGACGTCTTACTGCAATTATATAGGGCCCTGGTGAGACCACACCTGGAGTATTATGTACAGTTTTGGTCTCCTTACTTAAGGCAGGATATACTTGCCATAGAGAGAGTGCAACGAAGGTTCACCAGACTGGTTCCTGGGATGGGGGGATTGTCCTATGAGGAGAGATGGAGTAGACTAGGCCTATATTCTCTAGAGTTTAGAAGAATGAGAGGTGATCTCATTGAAACATACAAAATTTTTACAGGGCTTGACAGGGTAGATGCAGGGAGGATATTTCCCCTGGCTGGGGAGTCTAGAACCAGGGGTCACAGTCTCAGAATAAGGGGTCGGCCATTTAGGAATTGAGATGAGGAGAAATTTCTTCACTCAGAGGGTTGCAAATCTTTGGAATTCTCTACCCCAGAGGGCTGTGGAGGCTCAGTTTTTGAGTATATTCAAGACAGAGATCGATAGATTTTTGGATATTAAGGAAATCAAGGGATATGGGGGGTCGGGCAGGAAGGTGGAGATGAGGTAGAAGATCAGCCATGATCATACTGAATGGCAGAGCAGGCTCGAGGGGCTGAATGGCCGACTCCTGCTCCTATTTCTTATGTTCTTATGCCCTGAACCCCAATAAATTATTGCCCAGGACCTGAGCCCCAATAAATTACAGCCCAGGACCTGAACCCCAATAAATTACAGCCCAGGACCTGAACCCCAATAAATTACAGCCCAGGACCTGAACCCCAATAAATTACAGCCCAGGACCTGAACCCCAATAAATTACAGCCCAGGACCCGAACCCCAATAAATTACAGCCCAGGACCTGAACCCCAATAAATTACAGCCCAGGACCTGAACCCCAATAAATTACAGCCCAGGACCTGAACCCCAATACTATACTCCCAGTATGCACCGTCATATCAGTCAAGTAGCAACCCCCTCCCCCGTATACCCAGGATGCATCTCCATCACTGTTTGTACACAGAGTCTGTAATCCCCTCACTCTCTGTACATGGCTGTGTGGGGTCTGTAATCCCCTCACTCTCTGTACATGGCTGTGTGGGGTCTGTAATCCCCTCACTCTCTGTACATGGCTGTGTGGGGTCTGTAATCCCCTCACTCTCTGTACATGGCTGTGTGGGGTCTGTAATCCCCTCACTCTCTGTACATGGCTGTGTGGGGTCTGTAATCCCCTCACTCTCTGTACATGGTTGTGTGGGGTCTGTAATCCCCTCACTCTCTGTACAGTGTACAAAATCCCTACTTTTGACAGCTGTGATATGATTTCCTTGCTTGCTGTATGTTTTAACATTCTGTTGCTCTCCCAATCTGGCTCCCAATCTCGAGAGATTTCACAGCCTCTGTCCTGCCCTGGCATTGGTTCTATCTACCCCTATTTCTACCTTCATTGGTATTGAGTCTCACTTGCCACTCAGTCACTGGAAATCTTGTTTGATTGAGACCAATTCCCTGTCATATTTACCCTCCCATACAGCCTAATGCTGAGACATTAGAGAACATTTTACAGGGAATTTTTTCTGCGGGAGAGAGTTCCAGATTTCCACTACCCTGTTTGTAGTGCTTCCTGACATCATCCCTAAACAGCCCAGCTTTAATTTTAAGGTAATGCCCCCTTGTTCTGGAATCCCCCTCCACAGGAAATAGTTTCTCTCTATCTACCCTATCATTTCCTTTAATCATCTTAAACACCTCAATTAGATCGCCCATTAATCACCACCTACACCAGCCAACCTCATGGCCTCTGAGCGAGATTGCCAATGATGACCAAATTAGGGCAGTGATGTGTTTGTGAGCCCAAATCCTTGGTTTGACTGCACAAACTCATTTCACATGGAACCCTTACCTAGCCTGGTCCCAGAGGTGGAAGGGTCGTGCACTAGAAACATAGGACATAGGAACAGGAGGAGGCCAGTTAGCCCCTCAAGGCTGTTCCGCCATTCAATGAGATCATGGCTGATCTGTGAACTAACTCCATATACCCAGCTTTGTCCCATATCCCTTAATACCTTTGGTTAACAAAAATCTATCAATCTCAGATTTAAAATTAACAATTGACCCAGCATCAATTGCTGTTTGCAGAAGAGAGTTCCAAACTTCTACCACCCTTTGCATATAGAAGTGTTTCTTAACTTCACTCCTGAAAGGCCTGGCTCTAATTTTTAGACTATGCCTCTTAGTCCTAGACTCCCCAATCAGCGGAAAATAGTTTCTCTCTATCTACCCCATCAGTTCCCCTTAATATCTTGAAAACTTCAATCAAATCACCCCTTAAAATCTTCTAAATTCCAGGGAATACAACCCTAGTAATTTAACCCTTGGAGTCCAGGTATCATTCTGGTAAATCTATGCTGCACTCCCTCCAAGGCCAGTATATCCTTCCTAAAGTGTGGTGCCCAGAACTGCTCACAGTATTCCAGGTATGGTCCAACCAGAGCTTTGTATTGCTGTAGCATAACTTCTAACCCCTTGTATTCTGGTCCTCTAGATATAAAAGGCCAACATTCCTTAGCCTTTTTGATTATTTTCTGTGCCTGTCCATAACATTTAAATGATCAATGTACATGAACCCCCAAGTCTCTTTGAACCTCCACTGTTTCTAGCTTCTCACTATTTAGAAAGTATTCTGTTCTATCCTTTTTAGGTCCAAAGTGGATGACCTCACATTTGCTTACATTGAAATCCATTTGCCACAGTTTTGTCCATTCACTTAATCTATTAATATCTCTTTGTAATTTTATGCTTCCATCTACACGGCTTACAATGCCTCCTATCATTGTGTCATCGGCAAACATGAATATATGGCTTTCTATCCCATCATCTAAGTCGTGAATAGAGGCCCTAACACAGATCCTTGTGGGACAACACTAGTCACATCCTGCCAATTAGAGTACCTACCCATTATCCTTACTTGCTGTCTCCTGCCGCTCAGCCAATTTCCTAACCAGGTCAATAATTTGCCTTCAATTCCATGAGCTAACCCACTCCACCACAGGTAGTGTGCTGACCCACTCCACTAGCTATAGAGTGCTGACCCACTCCACCAGAGATAGAGTGCTGACCCACTCCACCAGAGATAGTGTGCTGACCCACTCCACCAGAGATAGTGTGCTGACCCACTCCACTAGCTATAGAGTGCTGACCCACTCCAGCAGAGATAGAGTGCTGACCCACTCCAGCAGAGATAGAGTGCTGACCCACTCCACCACAGGTAGTGTGCTGACCCACTCCACTAGCTATAGAGTGCTGACCCACTCCACCAGAGATAGAGTGCTGACCCACTCCACCAGAGATAGAGTGCTGACCCACTCCACCACAGGTAGTGTGCTGACCCACTCCACTAGCTATAGAGTGCTGACCCACTCCAGCAGAGATAGAGTGCTGACCCACTCCAGCAGAGATAGAGTGCTGACCCACTCCACCAGAGATAGAGTGCTGACCCACTCCACCAGAGATAGAGTGCTGACCCACTCCACCAGAGATAGAGTGCTGACCCACTCCACCAGAGATAGAGTGCTGACCCACTCCACCAGAGATAGTGTGCTGACCCACTCCACCAGAGATAGTGTGCTGACCCACTCCACCAGAGATAGAGTGCTGACCCACTCCACCAGAGATAGTGTGCTGACCCACTCCACCAGAGATAGAGTGCTGACCCACTCCACCAGAGATAGAGTGCTGACCCACTCCACCAGAGATAGAGTGCTGACCCACTCCACCAGATCCACTCCATCAGCTATTCCTCAAAGTTTGCTCCTTAAACCAGTCCATGTCTTCACAACTGGAAGGATTTACACATTTCAATTTACAGAATAATCCCTGCCCTGTAACCATTGAGGTCATACACCAGCAAAAATACTGCGCTGTTCCACGTAAACTATTTATCTTGATTTACAAAAAGATATTGAGGCTAAAGGAGAACTTACCTAATGTATCCTGAGTGAAATTTCAGAAGTAAGATCAAAGTACGAGTAAAGATTAGATAAACGCCTGGTGTTTGTCCAACAGCCCTTGGTATCGAGAGCAGCTTTCCCTGCAGCCGTTAGATTATTTCCTTTCAAATGTTATTGACTGTTCAAAGAGAAACTGCTGGCAGGCTCTTGGTAGGTAGTAGAAAACCACAAACAGACCCACACGAGGAACCCTTCTGATCAGAACAGTCTGTCACTTTTCTCTATATTTAGAATCTATGCAACGAAATTATTTTTTTAGAAGAACTCTATCCATTGGGGAACGTGGCCTCGATAGGTGTTTCACTGCACCCGGCAAATCTTTACAGTTCCTGCAACTTCTTGATGAAAGAAACCAATTTGTCTTCCATTTGTGACATCTCTTCCTGTTGGTTGATTTTTTTTGTCTTCCTGTTAGTATGACAGACGACAGGATGTCGAGAATAATCAGCACACGGTAACGAGTCAGACTGCAGACAGAAATAGGACTAAACAAAAGATGAGTAGGGCCGCAAGTGTTGCCATCCCACCCAATGCAACACACCTGTCAGCGCAGCGTTGAGCACAGTCACTCGGCCTTTGTTCCCAATATCATTTTTTAAAAATACTCTATTTCAATTTTACAAGATGAATCTTA
Source organism: Squalus acanthias (assembly GCA_030390025.1). Taxonomy (NCBI): domain Eukaryota; kingdom Metazoa; phylum Chordata; class Chondrichthyes; order Squaliformes; family Squalidae; genus Squalus; species Squalus acanthias. The sequence goes on along the minus strand of CM059442.1, from coordinate 17,687,667 downwards.
CAAATTCCTAATATTACATGATATTAAATTGACTGGCCTACCCTATACAAGAGTAATAAGAAAAGTAAATCTTTAATATTTTGCTTGGATTGCTGCTGCACTATCCTCACACCTCAGTAAGGTGTGATGTGGAGATGCCGGTGTTGGACTGGGGTGGACAAAAGTGAGAAGTCGCACAACACCAGGTTATAGTCCAACAGCTTTATTTGAAATCACAAGCTTTCGGAGCGCTGCTCCTTCATCAGGTGAAGTGGGCACCCATGTCTCTCACCCCAACTGTAAGACAATTCTTCTTCCATCTCCGTACAACGCGGGATTTGTCTGCACACTCCCAGTTTCAGGGAAGTGCGTCTCCCTTGGCAACAGCATCGCAGGTGACACTGGGGAGTCAGTATTTATTGCCCATCCCTAGTTGCCCTGAGGACATTAAGTGGAATTACGTGTAGACCAGAGTAGGACATTAGTGAACTCGTTGGGTTTTTACAACAATCTGACACTTTTCACACCCATTTTCTGGTGCCACCCCACAAATTCTTTGAACTCACAATCTCTGGGCTGCTAGACCAGTCTCATAACCACTAGCCTACTACACCCATTGTAAGTCTGTCTGTTGGCTGACTCTGATAGAGAATATCTTCATCCACCTACCTAATACAAGGAGATTGCATGCTGGCATGTGATATATTCCAGTGAGGCAGAGTTCATGTGCAAGGGTTCTCTGTTAACCCCTGGGTCTCGCTACATTTACATATCATGAGATAAAGGTCCACTCAGGTTTGTAGGAAAGGTGAGGTCCGTTTACGGGAGTGGTCAGTGACACTAAACTCTTCTTCTTCTTAGGCAGTCCCTCGGAACCGAGGATGACTTGCTTCCACACTAAAAATGAGTTCTCAGGTGACTGATGAGTCCAATGCGGGACCTACAGTTTCTGTCACAGGTGGGGCAGACAGCGGTTGAAGGGGCGGGTGGGTGGGGTGCTAGGGTTGACGTGCGCTCCTTCCACTTGGCTTCCGCTTGCTCCCGGCGAAGAGACTCGAGGTGTTCGGCGCCTTCCCGGATGCTTCTCCTCCACTTTGTGCGATCTTGGGCCAAGGATTCCCAAGCCTTCGGTCGCCTGAGGAAGAGAGTGTTTGAAGATCAGGACCTCAAACCCGGCACTAAGCTCATGGTCTACAAAGCAGTAGTGATACCTGCCCTCCTGTATGCTTCAGAGACATGGACCATGTACAGCAGGCATCTCAAAGCACTGGAGAGGTACCACCAACGCTGCAAGATCCTGCAAATCCATTGGCAGGATAGGCGCACCAACATCAGTGTTCTCGCTCAGGCCAACATCCCCAGCATCGAAGCTCTGACCACGCTCGATCAGCTCCGATGGACCGGCCATATCGTCCGCATGCCCGATACGAGACTCCCAAAACAAGCGCTCTACTCAGAGCTCCGACACGGCAAGAGAGCCCCAGGTGGGCAGAGGACACTAAACTAGAGAACATCTCGCATGAAAACCCGGGCTCCTGCGCAGCTTATGTCACAGCACCAGGATCCTCACTGAAGGTGTGATCTGTACACCAGTGATTGGTTACAATGAAGTGATTCAACAACAGTATGGTCCCAATTTCAACATCAGTGGGCAATTCACAATGCGACCTGGCACTAAACAGTACAGGGCACAAAGGCCCAGCCCTGTTCCCTGGCCTGTTGCCAAGTTACTGATCTGTGCCAGGGCAGTGGTTGGCACAGGCAGTGTCACAGAAACAGAGGAAACTGGAGAAGGCTCAGCTGCGATGCCCCAATGGTCGATTAGTCTGCCAGGAGTCACTGTCAGGCAAAGACACCTGGGAAGTCGCCATCTTCAGAAAAACAAATTGGTTGGGGGAAGGGCAGAAATAATTAAATAAGCAACTAGATAACAAGACTGCCTTGGAAAGTGAAATCTGAAAGTGTGTGTTATATCAGGGCTTCATCCTCAAAGGGACAATGGAATATTAACCAATTGACAGTAGAAAAGACTAAAATAATTACACCTCCACCAGTGCGTGCAGCTTCAAGCAAAGTCATTTTTTCCACAGTAAACTACCGGAAACACCCACAAATTCTAAGAAGCAGAGAGCTGATTGGTGCACATCTGGGTTTTGTGGTGGAGGCACTGACTGTCTGTGTTAGACTCTCCGGATAGTAGATGGGCTTAAGCTGCTGATACAAGGCTCCAAGTACAGTGCAGGAGCACTGGCTCACAGCTCGTGACAGGAGACACTCGCACCACAATCAAAACCTAGTATTATCTGCAATTCAAACAACTGCAACACAGGGAGCTCTGTGCCAAACACTTGTGATAATGTACACATTTCTTTAAAAACTAAGAAACTGATATGATCAGGAAGTAGCACCAAATGTTTAAAATGTCCCCTGCCCTACACAACCCCCATCAGTTTGTCTGAAGATATATATATGTGTGTGTGTGTGTGTGTGTGTGTGTGTGTGTGTGTGTGCGCGCTTTTGGAGGGGTTGGTCAGTATTTTGTCTGTGATGTATCACATTACTTGCATTTATACAGCACCATTCAACATTAAAAATCACTTAAGAGCAGGAGGGTATCACCAGCAACTCGAAATCCAGTAAGGAGGGTCTTGTTTGATTGCTGGGCTCACTACAAATACCCAGTAATGCACAGTCTGGGTTATAGGGGTGAGGGATTGCCTATGAGAGTGTTCTGAGATGTTAAACCTGAGACAAATATTGGGAGTAGAAACCCCAAAACTCACCAGTGGTGGTAGCAACAAGTGAGATTAGAGTATCACTCAAAGATCATCAGGATACTCAAACTTTTCAAATTTAAACAAAGTAGAGCAAACAGCAACAGTTAAAAATGTGTGCAAGAGTTCAGAAAGACATTGACAAAGGAGCTAGTACTGTCAGCCTTGTCTCAGTGGTAGCACTTTCGTCTCTGAATCAGAAAGTTGCGAGTTCAAACTTCACTCCAGAGACTTGAGCACATAACATTTATACCACAAACAACACCACTAGAACCAGACAATCTGGTCATTTATCTCATTGCTGTTTATAGGATCTTGCTGTGTGCACGAATTGGCTGCTGTGTTTGCGTACATTACAACAGTGGCTGTGAAGTGCTCTGGGACATCCTGAGGACATGAAAGGCGCGATATAAATGCAAGTTCTTTCCTTAAGAATTAGCCAATGCGGTTGCAGAGGAAGAAGCAAAGCAACATTGCAAACCGTCTAGACGTTCTGCAGCTGCAGGCTACAAAGGGAAAACAGAAGGAATGTTACAGTCAAGGATTGTGAAGGAGAAGACAAGATAGAATGGGCACGGATTGTGAAGAGTGGATAGAATGGGCACGGATTGTGAAGAGTGGATAGAATGGGCACGGATTGTGAAGAGTGGATAGAATGGGCACGGATTGTGAAGAGTGGATAGAATGGGCACGGATTGTGAGGAGTAGATAGAATGGGCACGGATTGTGAAGAGTGGATAGAATGGGCACGGATCGTGAGGAGTAGATAGAATGGGCACGGATTGTGAAGAGTGGATAGAATGGGCACAGATTGTGAAGAGTGGATAGAATGGGCACGGATTGTGAAGAGTGGATAGAATGGGCACAGATTGTGAAGAGTGGATAGAATGGGCACAGATTGTGAGGAGTAGATAGAATGGGCACGGATTGTGAAGAGTGGATAGAATGGGCACGGATTGTGAAGAGTGGATAGAATGGGCACAGATTGTGAAGAGTAGATAGAATGGGCACAGATTGTGAAGAGTGGATAGAATGGGCACAGATTGTGAGGAGTAGATAGAATGGGCACAGATTGTGAGGAGTGGATAGAATGGGCACAGATTGTGAAGAGTGGATAGAATGGGCACAGATTGTGAAGAGTGGATAGAATGGGCACAGATTGTGAAGAGTGGATATAATGGGCACGGATTGTGAAGAGTGGATAGAATGGGCACAGATTGTGAAGAGTGGATAGAATGGGCACAGATTGTGAAGAGTGGATAGAATGGGCACGGATTGTGAAGAGTAGATAGAATGGGCACGGATTGTGAAGAGTGGATAGAATGGGCACAGATTGTGAAGAGTGGATAGAATGGGCACGGATTGTGAAGAGTGGATAGAATGGGCACAGATTGTGAAGAGTAGAAAGAATGGGCACAGATTGTGAAGAGTGGATAGAATGGGCACAGATTGTGAAGAGTGGATAGAATGGGCACGGATTGTGAAGAGTGGATAGAATGGACACGGATTGTGAAGAGTGGATAGAATGGGCACAGATTGTGAAGAGTGGATAGAATGGGCACAGATTGTGAAGAGTGGATAGAATGGGCACGGATTGTGAAGAGTGGATAGAATGGGCACAGATTGTGAAGAGTGGATAGAATGGGCACAGATTGTGAAGAGTGGATAGAATGGGCACAGATTGTGAAGAGTGGATAGAATGGGCACGGATTGTGAGGAGTAGATAGAATGGGCACGGAAGGTGAAGAGTGGATAGAATGGGCACAGATTGTGAGGAGTAGATAGAATGGGCACGGATGGTGAAGAGTGGATAGAATGGGCATGGATTGTGAGGAGTAGATAGAATGGGCACAGATTGTGAAGAGTAGAAACAATGGGCACAGATTGTGAAGAGTGGATAGAATGGGCACGGATTGTGAAGAGTGGATAGAATGGGCACAGATTGTGAAGAGTGGATAGAATGGGCACAGATTGTGAGGAGTAGATAGAATGGGCACAGATTGTGAGGAGTGGATAGAATGGGCACAGATTGTGAAGAGTGGATAGAATGGGCACAGATTGTGAAGAGTGGATAGAATGGGCACAGATTGTGAAGAGTGGATAGAATGGGCACGGATTGTGAAGAGTGGATAGAATGGGCACAGATTGTGAAGAGTGGATAGAATGGGCACAGATTGTGAAGAGTGGATAGAATGGGCACGGATTGTGAAGAGTAGATAGAATGGGCACAGGATTGTGAAGAGTGGATAGAATGGGCACGGATTGTGAAGAGTGGATAGAATGGGCACAGATTGTGAAGAGTAGATAGAATGGGCACAGATTGTGAAGAGTGGATAGAATGGGCACAGATTGTGAAGAGTGGATAGAATGGGCACGGATTGTGAAGAGTGGATAGAATGGGCACGGATTGTGAAGAGTGGATAGAATGGGCACAGATTGTGAAGAGTGGATAGAATGGGCACAGATTGTGAAGAGTGGATAGAATGGGCACGGATTGTGAAGAGTGGATAGAATGGGCACGGATTGTGAAGAGTAGATAGAATGGGCACGGATTGTGAAGAGTGGATAGAATGGGCACAGATTGTGAAGAGTGGATAGAATGGGCACAGATTGTGAGGAGTAGATAGAATGGGCACGGATTGTGAAGAGTGGATAGAATGGGCACAGATTGTGAAGAGTGGATAGAATGGGCACAGATTGTGAGGAGTAGATAGAATGGGCACGGATTGTGAGGAGTAGATAGAATGGGCACGGATTGTGAGGAGTGGATATAATGGGCACGGATTGTGAAGAGTGGATAGAATGGGCACGGATTGTGAAGAGTAGATAGAATGGGCACGGATTGTGAGGAGTAGATAGAATGGGCACAGATTGTGAAGAGTGGATAGAATGGGCACAGATTGTGAGGAGTGGATAGAATGGGCACAGATTGTGAAGAGTGGATAGAATGGGCACAGATTGTGAAGAGTGGATAGAATGGGCACGGATTGTGAAGAGTGGATAGAATGGGCACAGATTGTGAAGAGTGGATAGAATGGGCACAGATTGTGAAGAGTGGATAGAATGGGCACGGATTGTGAAGAGTAGATAGAATGGGCACGGATTGTGAAGAGTGGATAGAATGGGCACAGATTGTGAAGAGTGGATAGAATGGGCACAGATTGTGAAGAGTAGAAAGAATGGGCACAGATTGTGAAGAGTGGATAGAATGGGCACAGATTGTGAAGAGTGGATAGAATGGGCACGGATTGTGAATGAGTGGATAGAATGGGCACGGATTGTGAAGAGTGGATAGAATGGGCACAGATTGTGGAAGAGTGGATAGAATGGGCACAGATTGTGAAGAGTGGATAGAATGGGCACGGATTGTGAAGAGTGGATAGAATGGGCACAGGATTGTGAAGAGTAGAATAGAATGGGCACAGATTGTGAAGAGTGGATAGAATGGGCACAGATTGTGAGAGTGATAGATTGGCACAGATTGTGAAGAGTGGATAGAATGGGCACGGATTGTGAGGAGTAGATAGAATGGGCACGGATTGTGAAGAAGAGAGAAAGAATGGGCACAGATGTGAAGAGTGGATAGAATGGGCACAGATTGTGAAGAGTGGATAGAATGGGCACAGATTGTGAAGAGTGGATAGAATGGCACAGATTGTGAATGCACGGTGGAGTAGAATACGGGCACCGGATTGTGAAGAGTGGATAGAATGGGCACGGATTGTGAAGAGTGGATAGAAAGGGCACGGATTGTGAAGAGTGGATAGAATGGGCACGGATTGTGAAGAGGGATAGAATGGGCACAGATTGTGAAGAGTGGATAAAATGGGCACGGATTGTGAAGAGTGGATAGAATGGGCACGGATTGTGAAGAGTAGATAGAATGGGCACGGATTGTGAAGAGTGGATAGAATGGGCACAGATTGTGAAGAGTGGATAGAATGGGCTACAGATTGTGAGGAGTAGATAGAATGGGCACGGATTGTGAAGAGTGGATAGAATGGGCACAGATTGTGAAGAGTGGATAGAATGGGCACAGATTGTGAGGAGTAGATAGAATGGGCACGGATTGTGAGGAGTAGATAGAATGGGCACAGATTGTGAGAGTGGATATAATGGGCACAGGATTGTGAAGAGTGGATAGAATGGGCACGGATTGTGAAGAGTAGATAGAATGGGCACGGATTGTGAGGAGTAGATAGAATGGGCACAGATTGTGAAGAGTGGATAGAATGGGCACAGATTGTGAGGAGTGGATAGAATGGGCACAGATTGTGAAGAGTGGATAGAATGGGCACAGATTGTGAAGAGTGGATAGAATGGGCACGGATTGTGAAGAGTGGATAGAATGGGCACAGATTGTGAAGAGTGGATAGAATGGGCACAGATTGTGAAGAGTGGATAGAATGGGCACGGATTGTGAAGAGTAGATAGAATGGGCACGGATTGTGAAGAGTGGATAGAATGGGCACGGATTGTGAAGAGTGGATAGAATGGGCACAGATTGTGAAGAGTAGATAGAATGGGCACAGATTGTGAAGAGTGGATAGAATGGGCACAGATTGTGAAGAGTGGATAGAATGGGCACGGATTGTGAAGAGTGGATAGAATGGGCACAGATTGTGAAGAGTGGATAGAATGGGCACAGATTGTGAAGAGTGGATAGAATGGGCACAGATTGTGAAGAGTGGATAGAATGGGCACGGATTGTGAAGAGTGGATAGAATGGGCACAGATTGTGAAGAGTGGATAGAATGGGCACAGATTGTGAAGAGTGGATAGAATGGGCACAGATTGTGAAGAGTGGATAGAATGGGCACGGATTGTGAGGAGTAGATAGAATGGGCACGGATTGTGAAGAGTGGATAGAATGGGCACAGATTGTGAGGAGTAGATAGAATGGGCACGGATTGTGAAGAGTGGATAGAATGGGCACGGATTGTGAGGAGTGGATAGAATGGGCACGGATTGTGAGGAGTAGATAGAATGGGCACAGATTCTGAAGAGTAGAAAGAATGGGCACAGATTGTGAAGAGTGGATAGAATGGGCACGGATTGTGAGGAGTAGATAGAATGGGCACGGATTGTGAGGAGTAGATAGAATGGGCACGGATTGTGAAGAGTGGATAGAATGGGCACGGATTGTGAAGAGTGGATAGAATGGGCACGGATTGTGAAGAGTGGATAGAATGGGCACGGATTGTGAAGAGTGGATAGAATGGGCACAGATTGTGAAGAGTGGATAAAATGGGCACGGATTGTGAGGAGTAGATAGAATGGGCACGGATTGTGAGGAGTGGATATAATGGGCACGGATTGTGAAGAGTGGATAGAATGGGCACGGATTGTGAAGAGTAGATAGAATGGGCACGGATTGTGAGGAGTAGATAGAATGGGCACAGATTGTGAAGAGTGGATAGAATGGGCACAGATTGTGAGGAGTGGATAGAATGGGCACAGATTGTGAAGAGTGGATAGAATGGGCACGGATTGTGAGGAGTAGATATAATGGGCACAGATAGTGAGGAGTAGATATAATGGGCACAGATTGTGAAGAGTGGATAGAATGGGCACAGATTGTGAAGAGTGGATAGAATGGGCACGGATTGTGAAGAGTGGATAGAATGGGCACAGATTGTGAAGAGTGGATAGAATGGGCACAGATTGTGAGGAGTGGATAGAATGGGCACGGATTGTGAGGAGTAGATAGAATGGGCACGGATTGTGAGGAGTAGATATAATGGGCATGGATTGTGAAGAGTGGATAGAATGGTCATGGATTGTGAAGAGTAGATAGAATGGGCACGGATTGTGAGGAGTAGATAGAATGGGCACAGATTGTGAAGAGTGGATAGAGTGGGCACAGATTGTGAGGAGTGGATAGAATGGTCACAGATTGTGCACAGATTGTGAGAGTAGAAGAATGGGCACAGATTGTGAAGAGTGGATAGAATGGGCACAGATTGTGAAGAGTGGATAGAATGGGCACAGATTGTGAAGAGTGGATAGAATGGGCACAGATTGTGAGGAGTGGATAGAATGGGCACAGATTGTGAGGAGTGGATAGAATGGGCACAGATTGTGAGGAGTAGATAGAATGGGCACGGATTGTGAGGAGTAGATATAATGGGCACGATTGTGAAGAGTGGATAGAATGGGACATGATTGTGAAGAGTGGATAGAATGGGCACAGATTGTGAGGAGTAGACAGAATGGGGCACAGATTGTGAAGAGTGGATAGATTGGGCACAGATTGTGAAGAGTGATAGAATGGGCACGATTGTGAGGAGTGGATAGAATGGGCACAGGATTGTGAGGAGTAGATAGAATGGGCACAGATAGTGAAGATTAGATAGATGGGCACAGATTGTGAAGATGGATAGAATGGGCACAGATTGTGAAGAGTGGAATAGAATGGGCACAGATTGTGAAGAGTGGATAGAATGGGCACAGATTGTGAGAGTGGATAGAATGGGCACGGATTGTGAAGAGTGGATAGAATGGGCACGATTGTGAGAGTGGATAGAATGGGCACAGGATTGTGAAGAGTGGATAGAATGGGCACAGATTGTGAAGAGTGATAGAATGGGCACGGATTGTGAAGAGTGGATAGAATGGGCACGGATTGTGAAGAGTGGATAGAATGGGCACGGATTGTGAAGAGTGGATAGAATGGGCACAGATTGTGAGAGTGATAGAATGGGACAGATTGGAAGAGTGGATAGAATGGGCACGGATTGTGAAGAGTGGATAGAATGGGCACAGATTGTGAAGAGTGGATAGAATGGGCACGGATTGTGAGGAGTAGATAGAATGGGCACAGGATTGTGAAGAGTGGATAGAATGGGCACGGATTGTGAAGAGTGGATAGAATGGGCACGGATTGTGAGAGAGTAGATAGAATGGGCACAGATTGTGAAGAGTGGATAGAATGGGCACGATTGTGAAGAGTGGATAGAATGGGCACAGATTGTGAAGAGTGGATAGAATGGGCACGGATTGTGAAGAGTGGATAGAATGGGCACAGATTGTGAAGAGTGGATAGATTGGGCACGGATTGTGAAGAGTGGATAGAATGGGGCACAGATTGTGAAGATAGAAAGAATGGGCCACAGATTGTGAAGATGGGATAGAATGGGCCACAGATTGTGAAGAGAGGATAGGAATGGACGGATTGTGAAGAAAGTGGATAGAAGGGGACCACGGATTGTGAAGAGTGGATAGAATGGGCACAGATTGTGAAGAGTGGATGAAGGGCACAGATAGTGAGAGTGGATAGATGGGCACGGATTGTCTGAAAAGAATAGATAGATTGGGCACAGATTGTGAAGAGTGGATAGAATTGGGCACTGATTGTGAAGAGTGGATAGAATGGGCACGGATTGTGAAGAGTGGATAGAATGGGCACGGATTGTGAGAGTAGATAGAATGGGCACAGATTGTGAAGAGTGGATAGAATGGGCAAGATTGTGAGGAGTGGATAGAATGGGCACAGATTGTGAAGAGTGGATAGAATGGGCACGGATTGTGAGGAGTAGATAGAATGGGCACAGATTGTGAGAGTAGATAGAATGTGGCACAGATTGTGAAGAGTGGATAGAATGGGCACAGATTGTGAAGAGTGGATAGAATGGCACTGATGTGAAGAGAGGGATAGAATGGGCACGGATTGTGAGGTGGATAGAATGGCACGATTGTGAGACGTAGATAGAATGGCACGATTGTGAAGAGTGGATATAATGGGCACGGATAGTGAAGGAGTGATAGAATGGGCACAGATTGTGAAGAGCTGGATAGAATGGGCACGGATTGTGAAGAGTGGAAGAAAGGGCACAGATTGTGAGATTGGAAAGAATGGGCAAGATTGTGAAGGAGTGGATAGAATGGGCACGATTGTGAAGAGTAGGATAGAATGGGCACAGATTGTGAAGAGTGGATAGAATGGGCACAGATTGTGAAGAGTGGATAGAATGGGCACGATTGTGAAGAGTGGATAGAATGGGCACGATTGTGAAGAGTGGATAGAATGGGCACGGATTGTGAAGAGTGGTAGAATGGGCACGGATTGTGAAGAGTGGATAGAATGGGCACGGATTGTGAAGAGTGGATAGAATGGGCACGGATTGTGAAGGTGGATAGAATGGGCACGGATTGTGAGGAGTGGATAGAATGGGCACGGATTGTGAAGAGTGGATAGAATGGCACGGATTGTGAAGAGTGATAGAATGGGCACGGATTGTGAAGGAGTAGAAAGAATGGGCACGAAGAGTAGCATAGAATGCAGCGCACAGATTGTGAAGAGTGTATAGAATGGGCACTGATTGTGAAGCGTGGATAGAATGGGCACAAGATTGTGAAGAGTAGATAGAATGGCACGGAATTGTGAAGAGTGGATAGAACATGGGCACAGATTGTGAAGAGTAGAAAGAATGGGCCACAGCATTGTGAAGAGTGGATAGAATGGGCCTCAGATTGTGAAGAGTGGATAGACTCGGCACGGATGTGAAGAGTGGATAGAATGGACACGATTGTGAAGAGTGGATAGAATGGGCACAGATTGTGAAGATTGGATAGAATGGGCACCAGATAGTGAAGAGTGGATAGAATGGCACGGATGTGAGAGTAGATAGACTGAGGCACAGATTGTGAAGAGTGGATAGAATGGGCACAGATTGTGCAGAGTGGATAGAATGCGGCACAGATTGAGAAGATGTGGACCGAATGGGCACAGATTGTGAGGCAGTAGATGAATGGCACAGATTGTGATAGAAGGCAATGTGGACAGAATGGGCACAAGATTGTGAAGATGTAGATAGAATGGGCCGATGAGAGTAGATAGAAGGCAAGATGTGATAGAAATGGGCACAGATTGTGAAGAGTGGTTAGAATGATAGGGAAACATGGCACAGATTGTGAAGAGTGGATAGAATGGGCACGATTGTGAAGAGTGGAATAGAATGGGCACAGATTTCTGAAGAGTGGATAAAGGGCCACGGATTGTGAGAGTGGATAGAATGGGGCCCCCCCCACGATTGTGAAGAGTAGATAGACATGGGCACAGATTGTAAGAGGTGGATAGAATGGGCACAGATTGTGAGAAGAAGGCCGATGATAGAATGGGCACAGCATGTGAGGAGTAGATAGAATGGGCACGGATTGTGAAGAGTGGATAGAATGGGCACGGATTGTGACGAGTAGATAGAATGGCAACAGATTGTGAAGAGTAGAAAGAATGGGCACAGATTGTGAAGAGTGAGTTAGAATGGGCACAGATTGTGAAGAGTGGATAGAATGGGCACAGATTGTGAAGAGTGGATAGAATGGGCACAGATTGTGAAGAGTGGATAGAATGGGCACAGGATTGTGAAGAGTGGATAGAATGGGCACAGATTGTGAGGAGTGGATAGAATGGGCACAGATTGTGAAGAGTGGATAGAATGGGCACAGATTGTGAAGAGTGGATAGAATGGGCACAGATTGTGAAGAGTGGATAGAATGGGCACGGATTGTGAGAGTGGATAGAATGGGCACAGATTGTGAAGAGTGGATGAATGGGCACAGATTGTGAAGAGTGGATAGAATGGGCACGGATTGTGAAGAGTGGATAGAATGGGCACGGATTGTGAGAGTGGATAGATGGGCCAGGATTGTGAAGAGTTGGATAGAATGGGCACAGATTGTGAAGAGTAGATAGAATGGGCACGATTGTGAAGAGTGGATAGAATGGGCACAGATTGTGAGAGTGGATAGAATGGGCACAGATTGTGAAGAGTGGTTAGAATGGGCACAGATTGTGGAGAGTGGATAGAATGGGCACAGATTGGTGAAGAGTGGATAGAATGGGCACAGATTGTGAGGAGTAGATAGAATGGGCACAGATTGTGAGGAGTGGATAGAATGGGCACTGATTGTGAAGAGTGGATAGAATGGGCAAAGATTGTGAAGAGTGGATAGAATGGGCACAGATTGTGAAGAGTAGATAGAATGGGCACAGATTGTGAAGAGTGGATAGAATGGGCACGGATTGTGAAGAGTGGATATGAATGGGGCACATGATTGTGAGGAGTAGATAGAATGGGACGATTGTGAGGAGTAGGATAGATTGGGCCACAGATGTGTGGAAGAGTGGATAGAATGGGCACGGATGTGTGAAGATTGGATAGAAGGGGCACAGATTGTGGAGAGTAGGTAGAATGGGCACAGGATTGTGAAGAGTGGATAGAATGGGCACAGATTGTGAAGAGTGGATAGAATGGGCACAGATTGTGAAGAGTGGATAGAAATGGGCACAGGATTGTGAGAGTAGATAGAATGGGCACAGATTGTGAGAGTAGAAGAATGGGCAACGATGTGAGAGTGGATAGAATGGGCACAGATCGTGAAGAGTGGATAGATTGGGCACGGATTGTGAAGAGTGGATAGAGATGGGCCACGGATTGTGAGTGAGTGGATAGAATGGGCACGGATTGTGAGAGTGGATAGAATGGGCCACAGATTGTGAAGAGTAGATAGAATGGGGCACGGATTGTGAGAGTAGGATAGAATGGGCACGGATTGTGAGGAGTGGATAGAATGGGCACATGATATGTGATGAGTAGGATAGAATGGGCACAGATTGTGAGGAGTGATAGAATGGGCACAGATTGTGAGAGTAGGATTAGAATTGGGCACAGATTGTGAAGAGTAGATAGAATGGGCACAGATTGTGAAGAGTGGATAGAATGGGCACAGATTGTGAAGAGTGGATGAATGGCACAGATTGTGAGGAGTGGATAGAATGGGCACAGATTGTGATGAGTGGATAGGAATGGGCACAGATTGTGAAGAGTAGATAGAATGGGCCGGATGTGAAGAGTGGATAGAATGGGCACAGATTGTGGAAGAGTGGATAGAATGGGCAGCAGATTGTGAAGTGTGGATGAATGTGGCTCAGATTGTGAGGAGTGGATAGTTGGGCTCACGGTTTGTGAAGAGTGGATAGAATGGGGCACGGATTGTGAAGAGTAGAAATGAATGGGCACAGATTGTGAAGAGTGGATAGAAGGGCACAGATTGTGAAGAGTGGATAGAATGGGCACGGATTGTGAAGAGTGGATAAGAATGGGCCAGTGGATGTGAAGAGTGGATAGAATGGCACAGTTGTGAGAGTAGAAAGAATGGGCACAGATTGTGAAGAGTGGATAGAATGGGCACAGATTTGTGATGAGTGGATAGATTATAGGGGCACGGATTGTGAAGAAGTGGTTGGAATGGGCACAGATTGTGAGGAGTGGATATAGAATGGGCCACGGATTATGAAGAGTAGGAAGAAATGGGCACAGAGATTGTGAAAGAGTGGATAGAAATGGGCACAGATTGTGAAGTGTGGAGTATAATGGGCACAGATTGTGAAGAGTGGATAGATTGGGCCACAGATTGTGAAGAAGTGGAAAGAATGGGCAGGGATTGTGTAAGACGCGTGGATAGATGGCCAGATTGTGAAGAGTGGATAGACATCGGGCACAGATTGTGAAGGTGGATAGAAATAGGCACAGATTGTGAAGAGTGGATAGAATGGGCACAGATTTGTGAAGAGTGGATAGAATGGGCACGGATTGTGAGGAGTAGATAGAATGGGCACAGATTGTGAGGAGTGGATAGAATGGGCACGGATTGTGAAGAGTGGATAGAATGGGCACGGATTGTGAAGAGTAGATAGAATGGGCACGGATTGTGAGGAGTAGATAGAATGGGCACAGATTGTGAAGAGTGGATAGAATGGGCACAGATTGTGAGGAGTGGATAGAATGGGCACAGATTGTGAAGAGTGGATAGAATGGGCACAGATTGTGAAGAGTGGATAGAATGGGCACGGATTGTGAAGAGTGGATAGAATGGGCACAGATTGTGAAGAGTGGATAGAATGGGCACAGATTGTGAAGAGTGGATAGAATGGGCACGGATTGTGAAGAGTAGATAGAATGGGCACGGATTGTGAAGAGTGGATAGAATGGGCACGGATTGTGAAGAGTGGATAGAATGGGCACAGATTGTGAAGAGTAGAAAGAATGGGCACAGATTGTGAAGAGTGGATAGAATGGGCACAGATTGTGAAGAGTGGATAGAATGGGCACGGATTGTGAAGAGTGGATAGAAATGGGCACGATTGTGAGAGTGGATAGAATGGGCACAGATTGTGAAGAGTGGATAGAATGGGCACAGATTGTGAAGAGTGGATAGAATGGGCACAGATTGTGAAGAGTGGATAGAATGGGCACGGATTGTGAAGAGTGGATAGAATGGGCACAGATTGTGAAGAGTGGATAGAATGGGCCACGGATTGTGAAGAGTGGATAGAATGGGCACAGATTGTGAAGAGTAGATAGAATGGGCACGGATTGTGAAGAGTGGATAGAATGGGCACAGATTGTGAGGAGTAGATAGAATGGGCACGGATTGTGAAGAGTGGATAGAATGGGCACGGATTGTGAGAGTAGATAGAATGGGCACAGATTGTGAAGAGTAGAAAGAATGGGCACAGATTGTGAAGAGTGGATAGAATGGGCACAGATTGTGAAGAGTGGATAGAATGGGCACAGATTGTGAAGAGTGGATAGAATGGGCACGGATTGTGAGGAGTAGATAGAATGGGCACGGATTGTGAAGAGTGGATAGAATGGGCACGGATTGTGAAGAGTGGATAGAATGGGCACGGATTGTGAAGAGTGGATAGAATGGGCACGGATTGTGAAGAGTGGATAGAATGGGCACAGATTGTGAAGAGTGGATAGAATGGGCACGGATTGTGAGGAGTAGATAGAATGGGCACGGATTGTGAGGAGTGGATAGAATGGGCACGGATTGTGAAGAGTGGATAGAATGGGCACGGATTGTGAAGAGTAGATAGAATGGGCACGGATTGTGAGGAGTAGATAGAATGGGCACAGATTGTGAAGAGTGGATAGAATGGGCACAGATTGTGAGGAGTGGATAGAATGGGCACAGATTGTGAAGAGTGGATAGAATGGGCACGGATTGTGAGAGTAGATAGAATGGGCACAGATTGTGAGGAGTAGATAGAATGGGCACAGATTGTGAAGAGTGGATAGAATGGGCACAGATTGTGAAGAGTGGATAGAATGGGCACGGATTGTGAAGAGTGGATAGAATGGGCACAGATTGTGAAGAGTGGATAGAATGGGCACAGATTGTGAGGAGTGGATAGAATGGGCACGGATTGTGAAGAGTAGATAGAATGGGCACGGATTGTGAAGAGTAGATAGAATGGGCACGGATTGTGAAGAGTGGATAGAATGGGCACGGATTGTGAAGAGTAGATAGAATGGGCACGGATTGTGAGGAGTAGATAGAATGGGCACAGATTGTGAAGAGTGGATAGAATGGGCACAGATTGTGAGGAGTGGATAGAATGGGCACAGATTGTGAAGAGTGGATAGAATGGGCACGGATTGTGAGGAGTAGATAGAATGGGCACAGATTGTGAGGAGTAGATAGAATGGGCACAGATTGTGAAGAGTGGATAGAATGGGCACGGATTGTGAAGAGTGGATAGAATGGGCACAGATTGTGAAGAGTGGATAGAATGGGCACAGATTGTGAAGAGTGGATAGAATGGGCACAGATTGTGAAGAGTGGATAGAATGGGCACGGATTGTGAAGAGTGGATAGAATGGGCACAGATTGTGAAGAGAGGATAGAATGGGCACGGATTGTGAAGAGTGGATAGAATGGGCACGGATTGTGAAGAGTGGATAGAATGGGCACGGATTGTGAAGAGTGGATAGAATGGGCACGGATTGTGAAGAGTGGATAGAATGGGCACAGGATTGTGAAGAGTGGATAGAATGGGCACGGATTGTGAAGAGTGGATAGAATGGGCACGGATTGTGAAGAGTGGATAGAATGGGCACGGATTGTGAAGAGTGGATAGAATGGGCACAGGATTGTGAAGAGTGGATAGAATGGGCACAGATTGTGAAGAGTGGATAGAATGGGCACAGATTGTGAAGAGTGGATAGAATGGGCACGGATTGTGAAGAGTAGATAGAATGGGCACGATTGTGAAGAGTGGATAGAATGGGCACAGATTGTGAAGAGTGGATAGAATGGGCACGATTGTGAGAGTGGATAGAATGGGCACAGATTGTGAAGAGTGGATAGAATGGGCACAGATTGTGAAGAGTGGATAGAATGGGCACGGATTGTGAAGAGTGGATAGAATGGGCACGGATTGTGAAGAGTGGATAGAATGGGCACAGGATTGTGAAGAGTGGATAGAATGGGCACGGATTGTGAAGAGTAGATAGAATGGGCACGGATTGTGAAGAGTGGATAGAATGGGCACGGATTGTGAAGAGTGGATAGAATGGGCACAGATTGTGAAGAGTAGAAAGAATGGGCACAGATTGTGAAGAGTGGATAGAATGGGCACAGATTGTGAAGAGTGGATAGAATGGGCACGGATTGTGAAGAGTGGATAGAATGGGCACGGATTGTGAAGAGTGGATAGAATGGGCACAGATTGTGAAGAGTGGATAGAATGGGCACAGATTGTGAAGAGTGGATAGAATGGGCACGGATTGTGAAGAGTGGATAGAATGGGCACAGATTGTGAAGAGTGATAGAATGGGCACAGATTGTGAAGAGTGGATAGAATGGGCACAGATTGTGAGGAGTGGATAGAATGGGCACGGATTGTGAGGAGTAGATAGAATGGGCAACGGATTGTGAAGAGTGGATAGAATGGGCACAGATTGTGAGAGTAGATAGAATGGGCACGGATTGTGAAGAGTGGTAGAATGGGGCACAGGATTGTGAGGAGTAGATGAATGGGCACGATTGTTGAAGAGTAGAAAGAATGGGCACAGATTGTGAAGAGGTGGATAGAATGGGCACAGATTGTGAAGAGTGATAGAATAGGGCACAGATGTGAAGAGTGGATAGAATGGGCACGATTGTGAGGAGTAGATAGAATGGGCACGATTTGTGAAGAGTGGATAGAATGGGCACGGATTGTGAAGAGTGGATAGAATGGGCACGGATTGTGAAGAGTGGATAGAATGGGGCACGGATTGTGAAGAGTGGATAGAATGGGCACAGATTGTGAAGAGTGGATAGAATGGGCACGGATTGTGAGGAGTAGATAGAATGGGCACAGATTGTGAGGAGTGGATAGAATGGGCACGGATTGTGAAGAGTGGATAGAATGGGCACGGATTGTGAAGAGTAGATAGAATGGGCACGATTGTGAGAGTAGATAGAATGGGCACAGATTGTGAAGAGTGGATAGAATGGGCACAGATTGTGAGGAGTGGATAGAATGGGCACAGATTGTGAAGAGTGGATAGAATGGGCACGGATTGTGAGGAGTAGATATAATGGGCACAGATAGTGAAGAGTAGATAGAATGGGCACAGATTGTGAAGAGTGGATAGAATGGGCACAGATTGTGAAGAGTGGATAGAATGGGCACGATTGTGAAGAGTGGATAGAATGGGCACAGATTGTGAAGAGTGGATAGAATGGGCACAGATTGTGAAGAGTGGATAGAATGGGCACGATTGTGAAGAGTAGGATAGAATGGGCACGGATTGTGAAGAGTGGATAGAATCGGCACGGATTGTGAGGAGTGGATAGAATGGGAACAGATTGTGAAGAGTGGATAGAATGGGCACGGATTGTGAGGAGTAGATAGAATGGGCACAGATTGTGAAGAGTGGATAGAATGGGCACAGATTGTGAGAGTGGATAGAATGGGCACAGATTGTGAAGAGTGGATAGAATGGGCACAGATTGTGAGGAGTGGATAGAATGGGCACAGATTGTGAAGAGTAGATAGAATGGGCACGATTGTGAAGAGTGGATAGAATGGGCACGGATTGTGAAGAGTGGATAGAATGGGCACAGATTGTGAAGAGTGGATAGAATGGGCACAGATTGTGAAGAGTGGATAGAATGGGCACGGATTGTGAAGAGTGGATAGAATGGGCACGATTGTGAAGAGTGGATAGAATGGGCACGGATTGTGAAGAGTGGATAGAATGGGCACGGATTGTGAAGAGTGGATAGAATGGGCACGGATTGTGAAGAGTGGATAGAATGGGCACGGATTGTGAAGAGTGGATAGAATGGGCACGGATTGTGAAGAGTGGATAGAATGGGCACGGATTGTGAGGAGTAGATAGAATGGGCACAGATTGTGAAGAGTAGAAAGAATGGGCACAGATTGTGAAGAGTGCATAGAATGGGCACAGATTGTGAAGAGTGGATAGAATGGGCACGGATTGTGAAGAGTGGATAGAATGGGCACAGATTGTGAAGAGTGGATAGAATGGGCACGGATTGTGAAGAGTGGATAGAATGGGCACAGATTGTGAAGAGTAGAAAGAATGGGCACAGATTGTGAAGAGTGGATAAAATGGGCACGGATTGTGAAGAGTGGATAGAATGGGCACAGATTGTGAAGAGTGGATAAAATGGGCACGGATTGTGAGGAGTAGATAGAATGGGCACGGATTGTGAGGAGTGGATATAATGGGCACGGATTGTGAAGAGTGGATAGAATGGGCACGGATTGTGAAGAGTAGATAGAATGGGCACGGATTGTGAGGAGTAGATAGAATGGGCACAGATTATGAAGAGTGGATAGAATGGGCACAGATTGTGAGGAGTGGATAGAATGGGCACAGATTGTGAAGAGTGGATAGAATGGGCACGGATTGTGAAGGAGTAGATATAATGGGCACAGATAGTGAGAGTAGATATAATGGGCACAGATTGTGAAGAGTGGATAGAATGGGCACAGATTGTGAAGAGTGGATAGAATGGGCACGGATTGTGAAGAGTGGATAGAATGGGCACAGGATTGTGAAGAGTGGATAGAATGGGCACAGATTGTGAGGAGTGGATAGAATGGGCACGGATTGTGAAGAGTGGATAAAATGGGCACGGATTGTGAGGAGTAGATAGAATGGGCACGGATTGTGAGGAGTGGATATAATGGGCACGGATTGTGAAGAGTGGATAGAATGGGCACGGATTGTGAAGAGTAGATAGAATGGGCACGGATTGTGAGAGTAGATAGAATGGGCACAGATTATGAAGAGTGGATAGAATGGGCACAGATTGTGAGGAGTGGATAGAATGGGCACAGATTGTGAAGAGTGGATAGAATGGGCACGGATTGTGAGGAGTAGATATAATGGGCACAGATAGTGAGAGTAGATATAATGGCACAGATGTGAAGAGTGGATAGAATGGGCACAGATTGTGAAGAGTGGATAGAATGGGCACGGATTTTGAGAGTGGATAGAATGGCACAGATTGTGAAGAGTGGATAGAATGGGCACAGATTGTGAGGAGTGGATAGAATGGGCACGGATTGTGAGGAGTAGATAGAATGGGCACGATTGTGAGGGTAGATATAATGGGCAGAGATTGTGAAGAGTGGATAGAATGGTCATGGATTGTGAAGACTAGATAGAATGGGCACGGATTGTGAGGAGTAGACAGAATGGGCACAGATTGTGAAGAGTGGATAGTGGGCACAGATTGTGAGGAGTGGATAGAATGGGCACAGATTGTGAAGGAGTGGATAGAATGGGCACGGATTGTGAGAGTGATAGATATGGGACGGATGGGGGGGGGGGGCACAGATAGTGAGGAGTAGATATAATGGGCACAGATTGTGAAGAGTGGATAGAATGGGCACGGATTGTGAAGAGTGGTAGAATGGGCACAGATTGTGAAGAGTGGATAGAATGGGCACAGATTGTGAACAGTGGAGAGAATGGGCACGGATTGTGAAGAGTGGATAGAATGGGCACGGATTGTGAAGAGTGGATAGAATGGGCACAGATTGTGAAGAGTGGATAGAATGGGCACGGATTGTGAAGAGTGGATAGAATGGGCACGGATTGTGAAGAGTGGATAGAATGGGCACGGATTGTGAAGAGTGGATAGAATGGGCACGGATTGTGAAGAGTGGATAGAATGGGCACGGATTGTGAAGAGTGGATAGAATGGGCACGGATTGTGAAGAGTGGATAGAATGGGCACGGATTGTGAAGAGTGGATAGAATGGGCACGGATTGTGAAGAGTGGATAGAATGGGCACGGATTGTGAGGAGTAGATAGAATGGGCACAGATTGTGAAGAGTAGAAAGAATGGGCACAGATTGTGAAGAGTGGATAGAATGGGCACAGATTGTGAAGAGTGGATAGAATGGGCACGGATTGTGAAGAGTGGATAGAATGGGCACAGATTGTGAAGAGTGGATAGAATGGGCACGGATTGTGAAGAGTGGATAGAATGGGCACAGATTGTGAAGAGTAGATAGAATGGGGCACAGATTGTGAAGAGTGGATAGAATGGGCACAGATTGTGAAGAGTGGATAGAATGGGCACGGATTGTGAAGAGTGGATAGAATGGGACACGATTGTGAAGAGTGGATAGAATGGGCACAGATTGTGAAGAGTGGATAGAATGGGCACAGATAGTGAAGAGTGGATAGAATGGGCACGGATTGTGAAGAGTAGATAGAATGGGCACAGATTGTGAAGAGTGGATAGAATGGGCACAGATTGTGAAGAGTGGATAGAATGGGCACAGATTGTGAAGAGTAGATAGAATGGGCACGGATTGTGAGGAGTAGATAGAATGGGCACAGGATTGTGAAGAGTGGATAGAATGGGCACAGATTGTGAGGAGTAGGATAGAATGGGCACAGATTGTGAAGAGTGGATAGAATGGGCACGGATTGTGAGGAGTAGATAGAATGGGCACAGATTGTGAAGAGTAGAAAGAATGGGCACAGATTGTGAAGAGTGGATAGAATGGGGCACAGATTGTGAAGAGTGGATAGAATGGGCACAGATTGTGAAGAGTGGATAGAATGGGCACGGATTGTGAAGAGTGGATAGAATGGGCACAGATTCTGAAGAGTGGATAAAATGGGCACGGATTGTGAAGAGTGGATAGAATGGGCACGGATTGTGAAGAGTAGATAGAATGGGCACAGATTGTGAAGAGTGGATAGAATGGGCACAGAGTGTGAGGAGTAGATAGAATGGGCACGGATTGTGAGGAGTAGATAGAATGGGCACGGATTGTGAGGAGTAGATAAGAATGGGCACGGATTGTGAAGAGTGGATAGAATGGGCACGGATTGTGAAGAGTAGATAGAATGGGCACGATTGTGAAGAGTAGATAGAATGGGCAAGATTGTGAAGAGTGGATAGAATGGGCCACAGATTGTGAGGAGTGGATAGAATGGGCACAGATTGTGAAGAGTGGATAGAATGGGCACAGATTGTGAGGAGTAGGATAGAATGGGCACGGATTGTGAGGAGTAGATAGAATGGGCACGGATTGTGAGGAGTAGATATAATGGGCACGGATTGTGAAGAGTGGATAGAATGGTCATGGATTGTGAAGAGTAGATAGAATGGGCACGGATTGTGAGGAGTGGATAGAATGGGCACAGATTGTGAAGAGTGGATAGAATGGGCACAGATTGTGAAGAGTGGATAGAATGGGCACAGATTGTGAAGAGTGGATAGAATGGGCACAGATTGTGAAGAGTGGATAGAATGGGCACGGATTGTGAAGAGTGGATAGAATGGGCACGGATTGTGAAGAGTGGATAGAATGGGCACGGATTGTGAAGAGTGGATAGAATGGGCACGGATTGTGAAGAGTGGATAGAATGGGCACGGATTGTGAAGAGTGGATAGAATGGGCACGGATTGTGAAGAGTGGATAGAATGGGCACGGATTGTGAAGAGTGGATAGAATGGGCACGGATTGTGAGGAGTAGATAGAATGGGCACAGATTGTGAAGAGTAGATAGAATGGGCACAGATTGTGAAGAGTGCATAGAATGGGCACAGATTGTGAAGAGTGGATAGAATGGCACGGATTGTGAAGAGTGGATAGAATGGGCACAGATTGTGAAGAGTGGATAGAATGGGCACGGATTGTGAAGAGTGGATAGAATGGGCACAGATTGTGAAGAGTAGAAAGAATGGGCACAGATTGTGAAGAGTGGATAAAATGGGCACGGATTGTGAAGAGTGGATAGAATGGGCACAGATTGTGAAGAGTGGATAAAATGGGCACGGATTGTGAAGAGTAGATAGAATGGGCACGGATTGTGAGAGTGGATATAATGGGCACGGATTGTGAAGAGTGGATAGAATGGGCACGGATTGTGAAGAGTGGATAGAATGGGCACGGATTGTGAGGAGTAGATAGAATGGGCACAGATTGTGAAGAGTGGATAGAATGGGCACAGATTGTGAGGAGTGGATAGAATGGGCACAGATTGTGAAGAGTGGATAGAATGGGCACGGATTGTGAGGAGTAGATAGAATGGGCACAGATTGTGAGGAGTAGATATAATGGGCACAGATTGTGAAGAGTGGATAGAATGGGCACAGATTGTGAAGAGTGGATAGAATGGGCACGGATTGTGAAGAGTGGATAGAATGGGCACAGATTGTGAAGAGTGGATAGAATGGGCACAGATTGTGAGGAGTGGATAGAATGGGCACGGATTGTGAAGAGTGGATAAAATGGGCACGGATTGTGAGGAGTAGATAGAATGGGCACGGATTGTGAGGAGTGGATATAATGGGCACGGATTGTGAAGAGTGGATAGAATGGGCACGGATTGTGAAGAGTAGATAGAATGGGCACGGATTGTGAGGAGTAGATAGAATGGGCACAGATTATGAAGAGTGGATAGAATGGGCACAGATTGTGAGGAGTGGATAGAATGGGCACAGATTGTGAAGAGTGGATAGAATGGGCACGGATTGTGAGGAGTAGATAGAATGGGCACGGATTGTGAGAGTAGATAGAATGGGACAGATTGGTGAAGAGTGGATAGAATGGGCACAGATTGTGAAGAGTGGATAGAATGGGCACGATTGTGAAGAGTGGATAGAATGGGCACAGATTGTGAAGAGTAGATAGAATGGGCACAGATTGTGAAGAGTGGATAGAATGGGCACAGATTGTGAAGAAGTAGATAGAATGGGCACGGATTGTGAGGAATGGCCAGGAGTAGATAGAATGGGCAGAGATGTGAAGAGTGGATAGAATGGTCACAGATTGTGAAGACTAGGCTAGAATGGGCACAGATTGTGCAGAAGTAGACTAGACTGGGCCACAGATTGTGAAAGAGTGGCTAGATGGGCCCACAGATTGTGAGAGTGGACCTACGAATGGGCACAGGATTGTGAAAAGAGTGGAGTAGAATGGGCACGGATTGTGAGGAGTAGATATAATGGCACAGATAGTGAAGACAGTAGATATAATGGGCACAGATTGTGAAGAGTGGATAGAATGGGCACGGATTGTGAAGAGTGGATAGAATGGGCACAGATTGTGAAGAGTGGATAGAATGGGCACAGATTGTGAAGAGTGGATAGAATGGGCACGGATTGTGAAGAGTGGATAGAATGGGCACGGATTGTGAAGAGTGGATAGAATGGGCACAGATTGTGAAGAGTGGATAGAATGGGCACGGATTGTGAAGAGTGGATAGAATGGGCACGGATTGTGAAGAGTGGATAGAATGGGCACGGATTGTGAAGAGTGGATAGAATGGGCACGGATTGTGAAGAGTGGATAGAATGGGCACGGATTGTGAAGAGTGGATAGAATGGGCACGGATTGTGAAGAGTGGATAGAATGGGCACGGATTGTGAAGAGTGGATAGAATGGGCACGGATTGTGAAGAGTGGATAGAATGGGCACGGATTGTGAGGAGTAGATAGAATGGGCACAGATTGTGAAGAGTAGAAAGAATGGGCACAGATTGTGAAGAGTGGATAGAATGGGCACTGATTGTGAAGAGTGGATAGAATGGGCACGGATTGTGAAGAGTGGATAGAATGGGCACAGATTGGAAGAGTGGATAGAATGGGCACGGATTGTGAAGAGTGGATAGAATGGGCACAGATTGTGAAGAGTAGGAAAGAATGGGCACAGATTGTGAAGAGTGGATAGATGGGCACAGATTGTGAAGAAGTGGATAGAATGGGCACGGATTGTGAAGAGTGGATAGTATGGCACAGGATTGTGAAGAGTGGATAGAATGGGGCACAGATTGTGAAGAGTGAGATAGAATGGGACAAGATAGTGAAGAGTGGATAGAATGGGCACGGATTGTGAAGATTGATAGAATGGGCACAGATTGTGAAGAGTAGGATAGAATGGGCACAGATTGTGAAGAGTGGATAGAATGGCACAGATTGTGAAGAGTGGATAGAATGGGCACGGATTGTGAAGAGTAGATAGAATGGGCACGGATTGTGAAGAGTGGATAGAATGGGCACAGATTGTGAGGAGTAGATAGAATGGGCACAGATTGTGAAGAGTGGATAGAATGGGCACGGATTGTGAGGAGTAGATAGAATGGGCACAGATTGTGAAGAGTAGAAAGAATGGGCACAGATTGTGAAGAGTGGATAGAATGGGCACAGATTGTGAAGAGTGGATAGAATGGGCACAGATTGTGAAGAGTGGATAGAATGGGCACGGATTGTGAAGAGTGGATAGAATGGGCACAGATTGTGAAGAGTGGATAGAATGGGCACGGATTGTGAAGAGTGGATAGAATGGGCACGGATTGTGAAGAGTAGATAGAATGGGCACAGATTGTGAAGAGTGGATAGAATGGGCACAGATTGTGAGGAGTAGATAGAATGGGCACGGATTGTGAGGAGTAGATAGAATGGGCACGGATTGTGAGGAGTAGATAGAATGGGCACGGATTGTGAAGAGTGGATAGAATGGGCACGGATTGTGAAGAGTAGATAGAATGGGCACGGATTGTGAGGAGTAGATAGAATGGGCACAGATTGTGAAGAGTGGATAGAATGGGCACAGATTGTGAGGAGTGGATAGAATGGGCACAGATTGTGAAGAGTGGATAGAATGGGCACAGATTGTGAGGAGTAGATAGAATGGGCACGGATTGTGAGGAGTAGATAGAATGGGCACGGATTGTGAGGAGTAGATATAATGGGCACGGATTGTGAAGAGTGGATAGAATGGTCATGGATTGTGAAGAGTAGATAGAATGGGCACGGATTGTGAGGAGTGGATAGAATGGGCACAGATTGTGAAGAGTGGATAGAATGGGCACGGATTGTGAGGAGTAGATATAATGGGCACAGATAGTGAGGAGTAGATATAATGGGCACAGATTGTGAAGAGTGGATAGAATGGGCACGGATTGTGAAGAGTGGATAGAATGGGCACAGATTGTGAAGAGTGGATAGAATGGGCACAGATTGTGAAGAGTGGATAGAATGGGCAAGGATTGTGAAGAGCGGATAGAATGGGCACGGATTGTGAAGAGCGGATAGAATGGGCACAGTTTGTGAAGAGCGGATAGAATGGGCACGGATTGTGAAGAGTGGATAGAATGGGCACGGATTGTGAAGAGTGGATAGAATGGGCACGGATTGTGAAGAGTGGATAGAATGGGCACGGATTGTGAAGAGTGGATAGAATGGGCACGGATTGTGAAGAGTGGATAGAATGGGCACGGATTGTGAAGAGTGGATAGAATGGGCACGGATTGTGAAGAGTGGATAGAATGGGCACGGATTGTGAAGAGTGGATAGAATGGGCACGGATTGTGAGGAGTAGATAGAATGGGCACAGATTGTGAAGAGTAGAAAGAATGGGCACAGATTGTGAAGAGTGGATAGAATGGGCACAGATTGTGAAGAGTGGATAGAATGGGCACGGATTGTGAAGAGTGGATAGAATGGGCACAGATTGTGAAGAGTGGATAGAATGGGCACGGATTGTGAAGAGTGGATAGAATGGGCACAGATTGTGAAGAGTAGATAGAATGGGCACGGATTGTGAAGAGTGGATAGAATGGGCACAGATTGTGAGGAGTAGATAGAATGGGCACGGATTGTGAAGAGTGGATAGAATGGGCACGGATTGTGAGGAGTAGATAGAATGGGCACAGATTGTGAAGAGTAGAAAGAATGGGCACAGATTGTGAAGAGTGGATAGAATGGGCACAGATTGTGAAGAGTGGATAGAATGGGCACAGATTGTGAAGAGTGGATAGAATGGGCACGGATTGTGAGGAGTAGATAGAATGGGCACGGATTGTGAAGAGTGGATAGAATGGGCACGGATTGTGAAGAGTGGATAGAATGGGCACGGATTGTGAAGAGTGGATAGAATGGGCACGGATTGTGAAGAGTGGATAGAATGGGCACAGATTGTGAAGAGTGGATAGAATGGGCACGGATTGTGAGGAGTAGATAGAATGGGCACGGATTGTGAGGAGTGGATAGAATGGGCACGGATTGTGAAGAGTGGATAGAATGGGCACGGATTGTGAAGAGTGATAGAATGGGCACAGATTGTGAGGAGTAGATAGAATGGGCACAGATTGTGAAGAGTGGATAGATGGGCACAGATTGTGAGGAGTTGATAGAATGGGCACAGATTGTGAAGAGTGGATAGAATGGGCACAGATTGTGAAGAGTAGATAGAATGGGCACGGATTGTGAAGAGTGGATAGAATGGGCACTGATTGTGAAGAGTGGATAGAATGGGCACGATTGTGAGAGTGGATAGAATGGCCGGATTGTGAAGAGTGGATAGAATGGGCAAAGGATTGTGAAGAGTGGATAGAATGGGCACGGATTGTGAAGAGTGGATAGAATGGGCACGGATTGTGAAGAGTGGATAGAATGGGCACGGATTGTGAAGAGTAGAAAGAATGGGCACAGATTGTGAAGAGTGGATAGAATGGGCACAGATTGTGAAGAGTGGATAGAATGGCACAGGATTGTGAAGAGTGGATAGAATGGGCACGGATTGTGAAGAGTGGATAGAATGGGCACGGATTGTGAAGAGTGGATAGAATGGGCACGGATTGTGAAGAGTGGATAGAATGGGCACGGATTGTGAAGAGTGGATAGAATGGGCACGGATTGTGAAGAGTGGATAGAATGGGCACGGATTGTGAAGAGTGGATAGAATGGGCACGGATTGTGAAGAGTAGATAGAATGGGCACAGATTGTGAAGAGTGGATAGAATGGGCACAGATTGTGAAGAGTGGATAGAATGGGCACAGATTGTGAAGAGTGGATAGAATGGGCACGGATTGTGAAGAGTGGATAGAATGGGCACAGATTGTGAAGAGTGGATAGAATGGGCACGGATTGTGAAGAGTGGATAGAATGGGCACAGATTGTGAAGAGTAGATAGAATGGGCACGGATTGTGAAGAGTGGATAGAATGGGCACAGATTGTGAGGAGTAGATAGAATGGGCACGGATTGTGAAGAGTGGATAGAATGGGCACAGATTGTGAAGAGTGGATAGAATGGGCACGGATTGTGAAGAGTGGATAGAATGGGCACAGATTGTGAAGAGTGGATAGAATGGGCACAGATTGTGAAGAGTGGATAGAATGGGCACAGATTGTGAAGAGTGGATAGAATGGGCACGGATTGTGAGAGTGGATAGAATGGGCACGATGTGAAGAGTGGATAGAATGGGCACGAGATTGTGAAGAGTGGATAGAATGGGCACAGATTGTGAAGAGTGGATAGAATGGGCACAGATTGTGAAGAGTGGATAGAATGGGCACGGATTGTGAAGAGTGGATAGAATGGGCACAGATTGTGAAGAGTGGAGTAGAATGGGCACAGATTGTGAAGAGGTGGATAGAATGGGCACAGATTGTGAAGAGTGGATAGAATGGGCACGGATTGTGAAGAGTGGATAGAATGGGCACCGGATTGTGAAGAGTGGATAGAATGGGCACAGATTGTGAAGAGTGGATAGAATGGGCACAGATTGTGAGGAGTGGATAGAATGGGCACAGATTGTGAAGAGTGGATAGAATGGGCACGGATTGTGAGGAGTAGATAGAATGGGCACAGATTGTGAGGAGTAGATAGAATGGGCACAGATTGTGAAGAGTGGATAGAATGGGCACAGATTGTGAAGAGTGGATAGAATGGGCACGGATTGTGAAGAGTGGATAGAATGGGCACAGATTGTGAAGAGTGGATAGAATGGGCACAGATTGTGAAGAGTGGATAGAATGGGCACGGATTGTGAGGAGTAGATAGAATGGGCACGGATTGTGAGGAGTAGATAGAATGGGCACGGATTGTGAAGAGTGGATAGAATGGGCACGGATTGTGAAGAGTAGATAGAATGGGCACGGATTGTGAGGAGTAGATAGAATGGGCACAGATTGTGAAGAGTGGATAGAATGGGCACAGATTGTGAGGAGTGGATAGAATGGGCACAGATTGTGAAGAGTGGATAGAATGGGCACGGATTGTGAAGAGTGGATAGAATGGGCACGGAATGTGAAGAGTGGATAGAATGGGCACGGATTGTGAAGAGTGATAGAATGGGCACGAGATTGTGAAGAGGTGATACAATGGGCACGGATTGTGAAGAGTGGATAGAATGGGCACAGATTGTGAGAGTAGATAGAATGGCACGGATTGTGAGAGTGGATAGAATGGGCACGGATTGTGAAGAGTAGATAGAATGGGCACGGATTGTGAGAGTGGATAGAATGGGCACGATTGTGAAGAGTGGATAGAATGGGCACAGGATTGTGAAGAGTAGGATAGAATGGGCACGGATTGTGAAGAGTAGATAGAATGGGCACAGAATTGTGAAGAGTGGATAGAATGGGCACGGATTGTGAAGAGTGGATAGAATGGGCACTGATTGTGAAGAGTGGGATAGAATGGGCACAGATTGTGAGAGTAAGGATAGAATGGCACTGATTGTGAAGAGTGGATAGAAGGGGCACTGATGTGAGAGTAGATAGAATGGGCACAGATTGTGAAGAGTAGATAGAATGGGCACAGATTGTGAAGAGTGGATAGAATGGGCACAGATTGTGAAGAGTGGATAGAATGGGCACGGATTGTGAAGAGTGGATAGAATGGGCACAGATTGTGAAGAGTGGATAGAATGGGCACGGATTGTGAAGAGTGGATAGAATGGGCACAGATTGTGAAGAGTAGATAGAATGGGCACAGATTGTGAAGAGTGGATAGAATGGGCACAGATTGTGAAGAGTGGATAGAATGGGCACGGATTGTGAAGAGTGGATAGAATGGGCACGGATTGTGAAGAGTGGATAGAATGGGCACAGATTGTGAAGAGTGGATAGAATGGGCACAGATTGTGAAGAGTGGATAGAATGGGCACGGATTGTGAAGAGTGGATAGAATGGGCACAGATTGTGAAGAGTGGATAGAATGGGCACAGATTGTGAAGAGTGGATAGAATGGGCACAGATTGTGAAGAGTGGATAGAATGGGCACGGATTGTGAAGAGTAGATAGAATGGGCACGGATTGTGAAGAGTGGATAGAATGGGCACAGATTGTGAAGAGTGGATAGAATGGGCACGGATTGTGAAGAGTGGATAGAATGGGCACGGATTGTGAAGAGTGGATAGAATGGGCACGGATTGTGAAGAGTGGATAGAATGGGCACAGATTGTGAAGAGTGGATAGAATGGGCACAGATTGTGAAGAGTGGATAGAATGGGCACGGATTGTGAAGAGTGGATAGAATGGGCACGGATTGTGAAGAGTGGATAGAATGGGCACGGATTGTGAAGAGTGGATAGAATGGGCACGGATTGTGAAGAGTGGATAGAATGGGCACGGATTGTGAAGAGTGGATAGAATGGGCACGGATTGTGAAGAGTGGATAGAATGGGCACAGATTGTGAAGAGTGGATAGAATGGGCACAGATTGTGAAGAGTGGATAGAATGGGCACAGATTGTGAAGAGTGGATAGAATGGGCACAGATTGTGAGAGTAGATAGAATGGGCACGGATTGTGAAGAGTGGATAGAATGGGCACGGATTGTGAGGAGTAGATAGAATGGGCACGGATTGTGAAGAGTGGATAGAATGGGCACGGATTGTGAAGAGTGGATAGAATGGGCACGGATTGTGAAGAGTGGATAGAATGGGCACAGATTGTGAAGAGTGGATAGAATGGGCACGGATTGTGAGGAGTAGATAGAATGGGCACAGATTGTGAGGAGTAGATATAATGGGCACAGATTGTGAAGAGTGGATAGAATGGGCACGGATTGTGAAGAGTGGATAGAATGGGCACAGATTGTGAAGAGTGGATAGAATGGGCACGGATTGTGAGGAGTAGATAGAATGGGCACGGATTGTGAAGAGTGGATAGAATGGGCACAGATTGTGAGGAGTAGATAGAATGGGCACGGATTGTGAAGAGTGGATAGAATGGGCACGGATTGTGAGGAGTGGATAGAATGGGCACAGATTGTGAAGAGTGGATAGAATGGGCACAGATTGTGAAGAGTGGATAGAATGGGCACAGATTGTGAAGAGTGGATAGAATGGGCACAGATTGTGAAGAGTGGATAGAATGGGCACGGATTGTGAGGAGTAGATAGAATGGGCACGGATTGTGAAGAGTGGATAGAATGGGCACGGATTGTGAAGAGTGGATAGAATGGGCACGGATTGTGAAGAGTGGATAGAATGGGCACAGATTGTGAAGAGTGGATAGAATGGGCACAGATTGTGAAGAGTGGATAGAATGGGCACGGATTGTGAAGAGTGGATAGAATGGGCACGGATTGTGAAGAGTGGATAGAATGGGCACGGATTGTGAAGAGTGGATAGAATGGGCACAGATTGTGAAGAGTGGATAGAATGGGCACAGATTGTGAAGAGTGGATAGAATGGGCACGGATTGTGAAGAGTGGATAGAATGGGCACAGATTGTGAAGAGTGGATAGAATGGGCACGGATTGTGAAGAGTGGATAGAATGGGCACGGATTGTGAAGAGTAGATAGAATGGGCACAGATTGTGAAGAGTGGATAGAATGGGCACAGATTGTGAAGAGTGGATAGAATGGGCACAGATTGTGAAGAGTGGATAGAATGGGCACAGATTGTGAAGAGTGGATAGAATGGGCACGGATTGTGAAGAGTGGATAGAATGGGCACGGATTGTGAAGAGTGGATAGAATGGGCACGGATTGTGAAGAGTGGATAGAATGGGCACGGATTGTGAAGAGTGGATAGAATGGGCACGGATTGTGAAGAGTGGATAGAATGGGCACAGATTGTGAAGAGTGGATAGAATGGGCACAGATTGTGAAGAGTGGATAGAATGGGCACAGATTGTGAAGAGTGGATAGAATGGGCACAGATTGTGAAGAGTGGATAGAATGGGCACGATTGTGAAGAGTGGATAGAATGGGCACAGATTGTGAAGAGTGGATAGAATGGGCACAGATTGTGAAGAGTGGATAGAATGGGCACAGATTGTGAAGAGTGGATAGAATGGGCACAGATTGTGAAGAGTGGATAGAATGGGCACAGATTGTGAAGAGTGGATAGAATGGGCACGGATTGTGAAGAGTGGATAGAATGGGCACAGATTGTGAAGAGTGGATAGAATGGGCACGGATTGTGAAGAGTGGATAGAATGGGCACAGATTGTGAAGAGTGGATAGAATGGGCACGGATTGTGAAGAGTGGATAGAATGGGCACAGATTGTGAAGAGTGGATAGAATGGGCACAGATTGTGAAGAGTAGATAGAATGGGCACAGATTGTGAAGAGTGGATAGAATGGGCACAGATTGTGAAGAGTGGATAGAATGGGCACGGATTGTGAAGAGTGGATAGAATGGGCACGGATTGTGAAGAGTGGATAGAATGGGCACAGATTGTGAAGAGTGGATAGAATGGGCACAGATTGTGAAGAGTGGATAGAATGGGCACGGATTGTGAAGAGTGGATAGAATGGGCACAGATTGTGAAGAGTGGATAGAATGGGCACGGATTGTGAAGAGTGGATAGAATGGGCACGGATTGTGAAGAGTGGATAGAATGGGCACGGATTGTGAAGAGTGGATAGAATGGGCACGGATTGTGAAGAGTGGATAGAATGGGCACGGATTGTGAAGAGTGGATAGAATGGGCACGGATTGTGAAGAGTGGATAGAATGGGCACGGATTGTGAAGAGTGGATAGAATGGGCACAGATTGTGAAGAGTGGATAGAATGGGCACGGATTGTGAAGAGTGGATAGAATGGGCACGGATTGTGAAGAGTGGATAGAATGGGCACGGATTGTGAAGAGTGGATAGAATGGGCACAGATTGTGAAGAGTGGATAGAATGGGCACGGATTGTGAGGAGTAGATAGAATGGGCACGGATTGTGAAGAGTGGATAGAATGGGCACAGATTGTGAGGAGTAGATAGAATGGGCACGGATTGTGAAGAGTGGATAGAATGGGCACGGATTGTGAGGAGTAGATAGAATGGGCACGGATTGTGAAGAGTAGATAGAATGGGCACAGATTGTGAAGAGTGGATAGAATGGGCACAGATTGTGAAGAGTGGATAGAATGGGCACAGATTGTGAAGAGTGGATAGAATGGGCACGGATTGTGAGGAGTGGATAGAATGGGCACGGATTGTGAAGAGTGGATAGAATGGGCACAGATTGTGAAGAGTGGATAGAATGGGCACAGATTGTGAAGAGTGGATAGAATGGGCACAGATTGTGAAGAGTGGATAGAATGGGCACAGATTGTGAAGAGTGGATAGAATGGGCACGGATTGTGAAGAGTGGATAGAATGGGCACAGATTGTGAAGAGTGGATAGAATGGGCACGGATTGTGAAGAGTGGATAGAATGGGCACAGATTGTGAAGAGTGGATAGAATGGGCACGGATTGTGAAGAGTGGATAGAATGGGCACAGATTGTGAAGAGTGGATAGAATGGGCACAGATTGTGAAGAGTGGATAGAATGGGCACAGATTGTGAAGAGTGGATAGAATGGGCACAGATTGTGAAGAGTGGATAGAATGGGCACGGATTGTGAAGAGTGGATAGAATGGGCACGGATTGTGAAGAGTGGATAGAATGGGCACAGATTGTGAAGAGTGGATAGAATGGGCACAGATTGTGAAGAGTGGATAGAATGGGCACGGATTGTGAAGAGTGGATAGAATGGGCACAGATTGTGAAGAGTGGATAGAATGGGCACAGATTGTGAAGAGTGGATAGAATGGGCACGGATTGTGAAGAGTGGATAGAATGGGCACAGATTGTGAAGAGTAGATAGAATGGGCACAGATTGTGAAGAGTGGATAGAATGGGCACAGATTGTGAAGAGTGGATAGAATGGGCACAGATTGTGAAGAGTGGATAGAATGGGCACGGATTGTGAGGAGTAGATAGAATGGGCACGGATTGTGAAGAGTGGATAGAATGGGCACAGATTGTGAAGAGTGGATAGAATGGGCACAGATTGTGAGGAGTAGATAGAATGGGCACGGATTGTGAAGAGTGGATAGAATGGGCACGGATTGTGAGGAGTAGATAGAATGGGCACAGATTGTGAAGAGTAGAAAGAATGGGCACAGATTGTGAAGAGTGGATAGAATGGGCACAGATTGTGAAGAGTGGATAGAATGGGCACGGATTGTGAAGAGTGGATAGAATGGGCACAGATTGTGAAGAGTGGATAGAATGGGCACGGATTGTGAAGAGTGGATAGAATGGGCACAGATTGTGAAGAGTAGATAGAATGGGCACAGATTGTGAAGAGTGGATAGAATGGGCACAGATTGTGAAGAGTGGATAGAATGGGCACAGATTGTGAAGAGTGGATAGAATGGGCACAGATTGTGAAGAGTGGATAGAATGGGCACGGATTGTGAAGAGTGGATAGAATGGGCACGGATTGTGAAGAGTAGATAGAATGGGCACGGATTGTGAAGAGTGGATAGAATGGGCACGGATTGTGAGGAGTGGATAGAATGGGCACAGATTGTGAAGAGTGGATAGAATGGGCACGGATTGTGAAGAGTAGATAGAATGGGCACAGATTGTGAAGAGTGGATAGAATGGGCACAGATTGTGAAGAGTGGATAGAATGGGCACAGATTGTGAAGAGTGGATAGAATGGGCACGGATTGTGAGGAGTGGATAGAATGGGCACGGATTGTGAAGAGTGGATAGAATGGGCACAGATTGTGAAGAGTGGATAGAATGGGCACGGATTGTGAAGAGTGGATAGAATGGGCACAGATTGTGAAGAGTAGATAGAATGGGCACAGATTGTGAAGAGTGGATAGAATGGGCACAGATTGTGAAGAGTGGATAGAATGGGCACAGATTGTGAAGAGTGGATAGAATGGGCACAGATTGTGAAGAGTAGATAGAATGGGCACGGATTGTGAAGAGTGGATAGAATGGGCACAGATTGTGAAGAGTGGATAGAATGGGCACGGATTGTGAAGAGTGGATAGAATGGGCACAGATTGTGAAGAGTGGATAGAATGGGCACGGATTGTGAAGAGTGGATAGAATGGGCACAGATTGTGAAGAGTGGATAGAATGGGCACAGATTGTGAAGAGTGGATAGAATGGGCACAGATTGTGAAGAGTGGATAGAATGGGCACAGATTGTGAAGAGTGGATAGAATGGGCACGGATTGTGAAGAGTGGATAGAATGGGCACGGATTGTGAAGAGTGGATAGAATGGGCACAGATTGTGAAGAGTGGATAGAATGGGCACAGATTGTGAAGAGTGGATAGAATGGGCACGGATTGTGAAGAGTGGATAGAATGGGCACAGATTGTGAAGAGTGGATAGAATGGGCACAGATTGTGAAGAGTGGATAGAATGGGCACGGATTGTGAAGAGTGGATAGAATGGGCACGGATTGTGAAGAGTGGATAGAATGGGCACGGATTGTGAAGAGTGGATAGAATGGGCACAGATTGTGAAGAGTGGATAGAATGGGCACGGATTGTGAGGAGTAGATAGAATGGGCACGGATTGTGAAGAGTGGATAGAATGGGCACGGATTGTGAAGAGTGGATAGAATGGGCACAGATTGTGAGAGTAGATAGAATGGGCACGGATTGTGAGGAGTAGATATAATGGGCACAGATTGTGAGGAGTAGATATAATGGGCACAGATTGTGAAGAGTGGATAGAATGGGCACGGATTGTGAAGAGTAGATAGAATGGGCACGGATTGTGAAGAGTGGATAGAATGGGCACAGATTGTGAAGAGTGGATAGAATGGGCACGGATTGTGAAGAGTGGATAGAATGGGCACTGATTGTGAAGAGTGGATAGAATGGGCAAAGATTGTGCAGAGTGGATAGAATGGGCACGGATTGTGAAGAGTAGATAGAATGGGCACGGATTGTGAAGAGTGGATAGAATGGGCACGGATTGTGAAGAGTGGATAGAATGGGCACAGATTGTGAAGAGTGGATAGAATGGGCACAGATTGTGAAGAGTAGAAAGAATGGGCACAGATTGTGAAGAGTGGATAGAATGGGCACGGATTGTGAAGAGTGGATAGAATGGGCACGGATTGTGAAGAGTAGATAGAATGGGCACAGATTGTGAAGAGTGGATAGAATGGGCACGGATTGTGAAGAGTGGATAGAATGGGCACGGATTGTGAAGAGTGGATAGAATGGGCACGGATTGTGAAGAGTGGATAGAATGGGCACGGATTGTGAAGAGTGGATAGAATGGGCACGGATTGTGAAGAGTGGATAGAATGGGCACAGATTGTGAAGAGTGGATAGAATGGGCACGGATTGTGAAGAGTGGATAGAATGGGCACGGATTGTGAAGAGTAGATAGAATGGGCACGGATTGTGAAGAGTGGATAGAATGGGCACAGATTGTGAAGAGTGGATAGAATGGGCACGGATTGTGAGGAGTAGATAGAATGGGCACGGATTGTGAAGAGTGGATAGAATGGGCACAGATT
The DNA here is from genome assembly GCA_030390025.1 of Squalus acanthias. NCBI lineage: Eukaryota > Metazoa > Chordata > Chondrichthyes > Squaliformes > Squalidae > Squalus > Squalus acanthias. The sequence goes on along the minus strand of CM059442.1, from coordinate 17,651,061 downwards.
GTGAGGAGTAGATAGAATGGGCACGGATTGTGAAGAGTGGATAGAATGGGCACGGATTGTGAGGAGTAGATAGAATGGGCACGGATTGTGAAGAGTAGATAGAATGGGCACAGATTGTGAAGAGTGGATAGAATGGGCACAGATTGTGAAGAGTGGATAGAATGGGCACAGATTGTGAAGAGTGGATAGAATGGGCACGGATTGTGAGGAGTAGATAGAATGGGCACGGATTGTGAAGAGTAGATAGAATGGGCACAGATTGTGAAGAGTGGATAGAATGGGCACAGATTGTGAAGAGTGGATAGAATGGGCACAGATTGTGAAGAGTGGATAGAATGGGCACAGATTGTGAAGAGTGGATAGAATGGGCACGGATTGTGAAGAGTGGATAGAATGGGCACAGATTGTGAAGAGTGGATAGAATGGGCACGGATTGTGAAGAGTGGATAGAATGGGCACAGATTGTGAAGAGTGGATAGAATGGGCACGGATTGTGAAGAGTGGATAGAATGGGCACAGATTGTGAAGAGTGGATAGAATGGGCACAGATTGTGAAGAGTGGATAGAATGGGCACAGATTGTGAAGAGTGGATAGAATGGGCACAGATTGTGAAGAGTGGATAGAATGGGCACGGATTGTGAAGAGTGGATAGAATGGGCACGGATTGTGAAGAGTGGATAGAATGGGCACAGATTGTGAAGAGTGGATAGAATGGGCACAGATTGTGAAGAGTGGATAGAATGGGCACGGATTGTGAAGAGTGGATAGAATGGGCACAGATTGTGAAGAGTGGATAGAATGGGCACAGATTGTGAAGAGTGGATAGAATGGGCACGGATTGTGAAGAGTGGATAGAATGGGCACGGATTGTGAAGAGTGGATAGAATGGGCACGGATTGTGAAGAGTGGATAGAATGGGCACAGATTGTGAAGAGTGGATAGAATGGGCACGGATTGTGAGGAGTGATAGAATGGGCACGGATTGTGAAGAGTGGATAGAATGGGCACGGATTGTGAAGAGTGGATAGAATGGGCACAGATTGTGAAGAGTAGATAGAATGGGCACGGATTGTGAGGAGTAGATATAATGGGCACAGATTGTGAGGAGTAGATATAATGGGCACAGATTGTGAAGAGTGGATAGAATGGGCACGGATTGTGAAGAGTAGATAGAATGGGCACGGATTGTGAAGAGTGGATAGAATGGGCACAGATTGTGAAGAGTGGATAGAATGGGCACGGATTGTGAAGAGTGGATAGAATGGGCACAGATTGTGAAGAGTGGATAGAATGGGCACAGATTGTGAAGAGTGGATAGAATGGGCACGGATTGTGAAGAGTAGATAGAATGGGCACGGATTGTGAAGAGTGGATAGAATGGGCACGGATTGTGAAGAGTGGATAGAATGGGCACAGATTGTGAAGAGTGGATAGAATGGGCACAGATTGTGAAGAGTAGATAGAATGGGCACAGATTGTGAAGAGTGGATAGAATGGGCACGGATTGTGAAGAGTGGATAGAATGGGCACGGATTGTGAAGAGTAGAAAGAATGGGCACAGATTGTGAAGAGTGGATAGAATGGGCACGGATTGTGAAGAGTGGATAGAATGGGCACGGATTGTGAAGAGTGGATAGAATGGGCACGGATTGTGAAGAGTGGATAGAATGGGCACGGATTGTGAAGAGTGGATAGAATGGGCACGGATTGTGAAGAGTGGATAGAATGGGCACAGATTGTGAAGAGTGGATAGAATGGGCACGGATTGTGAAGAGTGGATAGAATGGGCACGGATTGTGAAGAGTAGATAGAATGGGCACGGATTGTGAAGAGTGGATAGAATGGGCACAGATTGTGAAGAGTGGATAGAATGGGCACGGATTGTGAGGAGTAGATAGAATGGGCACGGATTGTGAAGAGTGGATAGAATGGGCACAGATTGTGAAGAGTAGATAGAATGGGCACGGATTGTGAAGAGTGGATAGAATGGGCACGGATTGTGAAGAGTAGATAGAATGGGCACGGATTGTGAAGAGTAGAAAGAATGGGCACAGATTGTGAAGAGTGGATAGAATGGGCACAGATTGTGAAGAGTGGATAGAATGGGCACAGATTGTGAAGAGTGGATAGAATGGGCACGGATTGTGAGGAGTAGATAGAATGGGCACGGATTGTGAAGAGTAGAAAGAATGGGCACAGATTGTGAAGAGTGGATAGAATGGGCACAGATTGTGAAGAGTGGATAGAATGGGCACAGATTGTGAAGAGTGGATAGAATGGGCACAGATTGTGAAGAGTAGATAGAATGGGCACGGATTGTGAAGAGTGGATAGAATGGGCACAGATTGTGAAGAGTGGATAGAATGGGCACGGATTGTGAAGAGTGGATAGAATGGGCACAGATTGTGAAGAGTGGATAGAATGGGCACGGATTGTGAAGAGTGGATAGAATGGGCACAGATTGTGAAGAGTGGATAGAATGGGCACAGATTGTGAAGAGTGGATAGAATGGGCACAGATTGTGAAGAGTGGATAGAATGGGCACAGATTGTGAAGAGTGGATAGAATGGGCACGGATTGTGAAGAGTGGATAGAATGGGCACGGATTGTGAAGAGTGGATAGAATGGGCACAGATTGTGAAGAGTGGATAGAATGGGCACAGATTGTGAAGAGTGGATAGAATGGGCACGGATTGTGAAGAGTGGATAGAATGGGCACAGATTGTGAAGAGTGGATAGAATGGGCACAGATTGTGAAGAGTGGATAGAATGGGCACGGATTGTGAAGAGTGGATAGAATGGGCACGGATTGTGAAGAGTGGATAGAATGGGCACGGATTGTGAAGAGTGGATAGAATGGGCACAGATTGTGAAGAGTGGATAGAATGGGCACGGATTGTGAGGAGTAGATAGAATGGGCACGGATTGTGAAGAGTGGATAGAATGGGCACGGATTGTGAAGAGTAGATAGAATGGGCACAGATTGTGAGGAGTAGATAGAATGGGCACGGATTGTGAGGAGTAGATATAATGGGCACAGATTGTGAGGAGTAGATATAATGGGCACAGATTGTGAAGAGTGGATAGAATGGGCACGGATTGTGAAGAGTAGATAGAATGGGCACGGATTGTGAAGAGTGGATAGAATGGACACAGATTGTGAAGAGTGGATAGAATGGGCACGGATTGTGAAGAGTGGATAGAATGGGCACTGATTGTGAAGAGTGGATAGAATGGGCACAGATTGTGAAGAGTGGATAGAATGGGCACGGATTGTGAAGAGTAGATAGAATGGGCACGGATTGTGAAGAGTGGATAGAATGGGCACGGATTGTGAAGAGTGGATAGAATGGGCACAGATTGTGAAGAGTGGATAGAATGGGCACAGATTGTGAAGAGTAGATAGAATGGGCACAGATTGTGAAGAGTGGATAGAATGGGCACGGATTGTGAAGAGTGGATAGAATGGGCACGGATTGTGAAGAGTGGATAGAATGGGCACAGATTGTGAAGAGTGGATAGAATGGGCACGGATTGTGAAGAGTGGATAGAATGGGCACGGATTGTGAAGAGTGGATAGAATGGGCACGGATTGTGAAGAGTGGATAGAATGGGCACGGATTGTGAAGAGTGGATAGAATGGGCACGGATTGTGAAGAGTGGATAGAATGGGCACAGATTGTGAAGAGTGGATAAAATGGGCACGGATTGTGAAGAGTGGATAGAATGGGCACGGATTGTGAAGAGTAGATAGAATGGGCACGGATTGTGAAGAGTGGATAGAATGGGCACAGATTGTGAAGAGTGGATAGAATGGGCACGGATTGTGAGGAGTAGATAGAATGGGCACGGATTGTGAAGAGTGGATAGAATGGGCACAGATTGTGAGGAGTAGATAGAATGGGCACGGATTGTGAAGAGTGGATAGAATGGGCACGGATTGTGAGGAGTAGATAGAATGGGCACGGATTGTGAAGAGTAGATAGAATGGGCACAGATTGTGAAGAGTGGATAGAATGGGCACAGATTGTGAAGAGTGGATAGAATGGGCACAGATTGTGAAGAGTGGATAGAATGGGCACGGATTGTGAAGAGTAGATAGAATGGGCACGGATTGTGAAGAGTGGATAGAATGGGCACGGATTGTGAAGAGTGGATAGAATGGGCACAGATTGTGAAGAGTGGATAGAATGGGCACGGATTGTGAAGAGTGGATAGAATGGGCACAGATTGTGAAGAGTGGATAGAATGGGCACGGATTGTGAAGAGTGGATAGAATGGGCACGGATTGTGAAGAGTAGATAGAATGGGCACGGATTGTGAAGAGTGGATAGAATGGGCACAGATTGTGAAGAGTGGATAGAATGGGCACAGATTGTGAAGAGTGGATAGAATGGGCACGGATTGTGAAGAGTAGATAGAATGGGCACAGATTGTGAGGAGTAGATAGAATGGGCACAGATTGTGAAGAGTGGATAGAATGGGCACGGATTGTGAAGAGTGGATAGAATGGGCACAGATTGTGAAGAGTGGATAGAATGGGCACAGATTGTGAAGAGTGGATAGAATGGGCACGGATTGTGAAGAGTGGATAGAATGGGCACGGATTGTGAAGAGTGGATAGAATGGGCACGGATTGTGAAGAGTGGATAGAATGGGCACGGATTGTGAAGAGTGGATAGAATGGGCACAGATTGTGAAGAGTGGATAGAATGGGCACGGATTGTGAGGAGTGGATAGAATGGGCACGGATTGTGAAGAGTGGATAGAATGGGCACGGATTGTGAAGAGTGGATAGAATGGGCACAGATTGTGAGGAGTGGATAGAATGGGCACGGATTGTGAGGAGTAGATAGAATGGGCACAGATTGTGAAGAGTAGATAGAATGGGCACAGATTGTGAAGAGTGGATAGAATGGGCACGGATTGTGAAGAGTAGATAGAATGGGCACGGATTGTGAAGAGTGGATAGAATGGGCACAGATTGTGAAGAGTGGATAGAATGGGCACGGATTGTGAAGAGTGGATAGAATGGGCACAGATTGTGAAGAGTGGATAGAATGGGCACAGATTGTGAAGAGTGGATAGAATGGGCACGGATTGTGAAGAGTGGATAGAATGGGCACGGATTGTGAAGAGTGGATAGAATGGGCACAGATTGTGAAGAGTGGATAGAATGGGCACAGATTGTGAAGAGTGGATAGAATGGGCACAGATTGTGAAGAGTGGATAGAATGGGCACGGATTGTGAAGAGTGGATAGAATGGGCACGGATTGTGAAGAGTGGATAGAATGGGCACGGATTGTGAAGAGTGGATAGAATGGGCACAGATTGTGAAGAGTGGATAGAATGGGCACGGATTGTGAAGAGTGGATAGAATGGGCACAGATTGTGAAGAGTGGATAGAATGGGCACGGATTGTGAAGAGTGGATAGAATGGGCACAGATTGTGAAGAGTGGATAGAATGGGCACGGATTGTGAAGAGTGGATAGAATGGGCACGGATTGTGAAGAGTGGATAGAATGGGCACGGATTGTGAAGAGTGGATAGAATGGGCACGGATTGTGAAGAGTAGATAGAATGGGCACGGATTGTGAAGAGTGGATAGAATGGGCACAGATTGTGAAGAGTGGATAGAATGGGCACAGATTGTGAGGAGTAGATAGAATGGGCACGGATTGTGAAGAGTAGATAGAATGGGCACAGATTGTGAGGAGTAGATAGAATGGGCACAGATTGTGAAGAGTGGATAGAATGGGCACGGATTGTGAAGAGTGGATAGAATGGGCACAGATTGTGAAGAGTGGATAGAATGGGCACAGATTGTGAAGAGTGGATAGAATGGGCACGGATTGTGAAGAGTGGATAGAATGGGCACAGATTGTGAAGAGTGGATAGAATGGGCACAGATTGTGAAGAGTGGATAGAATGGGCACAGATTGTGAAGAGTGGATAGAATGGGCACAGATTGTGAAGAGTGGATAGAATGGGCACAGATTGTGAAGAGTGGATAGAATGGGCACGGATTGTGAAGAGTGGATAGAATGGGCACAGATTGTGAAGAGTGGATAGAATGGGCACGGATTGTGAAGAGTGGATAGAATGGGCACAGATTGTGAAGAGTGGATAGAATGGGCACGGATTGTGAAGAGTGGATAGAATGGGCACGGATTGTGAAGAGTGGATAGAATGGGCACAGATTGTGAAGAGTGGATAGAATGGGCACGGATTGTGAAGAGTGGATAGAATGGGCACGGATTGTGAAGAGTGGATAGAATGGGCACGGATTGTGAAGAGTGGATAGAATGGGCACAGATTGTGAAGAGTGGATAGAATGGGCACGGATTGTGAAGAGTGGATAGAATGGGCACGGATTGTGAAGAGTGGATAGAATGGGCACAGATTGTGAAGAGTGGATAGAATGGGCACGGATTGTGAAGAGTGGATAGAATGGGCACGGATTGTGAGGAGTAGATAGAATGGGCACGGATTGTGAAGAGTAGAAAGAATGGGCACAGATTGTGAAGAGTGGATAGAATGGGCACAGATTGTGAAGAGTGGATAGAATGGGCACAGATTGTGAAGAGTGGATAGAATGGGCACGGATTGTGAAGAGTGGATAGAATGGGCACGGATTGTGAAGAGTGGATAGAATGGGCACGGATTGTGAAGAGTGGATAGAATGGGCACAGATTGTGAAGAGTGGATAGAATGGGCACGGATTGTGAAGAGTGGATAGAATGGGCACAGATTGTGAAGAGTGGATAGAATGGGCACGGATTGTGAGGAGTGGATAGAATGGGCACGGATTGTGAAGAGTGGATAGAATGGGCACGGATTGTGAAGAGTAGATAGAATGGGCACAGATTGTGAGGAGTAGATAGAATGGGCACGGATTGTGAGAGTAGATAGAATGGGCACAGATTGTGAGGAGTGGATAGAATGGGCACAGATTGTGAAGAGTGGATAGAATGGGCACGGATTGTGAAGAGTAGATAGAATGGGCACGGATTGTGAAGAGTGGATAGAATGGACACAGATTGTGAAGAGTGGATAGAATGGGCACGGATTGTGAAGAGTGGATAGAATGGGCACTGATTGTGAAGAGTGGATAGAATGGGCACAGATTGTGAAGAGTGGATAGAATGGGCACGGATTGTGAAGAGTAGATAGAATGGGCACGGATTGTGAAGAGTGGATAGAATGGGCACGGATTGTGAAGAGTGGATAGAATGGGCACAGATTGTGAAGAGTGGATAGAATGGGCACAGATTGTGAAGAGTAGATAGAATGGGCACAGATTGTGAAGAGTGGATAGAATGGGCACGGATTGTGAAGAGTGGATAGAATGGGCACGGATTGTGAAGAGTAGAAAGAATGGGCACAGATTGTGAAGAGTGGATAGAATGGGCACGGATTGTGAAGAGTGGATAGAATGGGCACGGATTGTGAAGAGTGGATAGAATGGGCACGGATTGTGAAGAGTGGATAGAATGGGCACGGATTGTGAAGAGTGGATAGAATGGGCACGGATTGTGAAGAGTGGATAGAATGGGCACAGATTGTGAAGAGTGGATAGAATGGGCACGGATTGTGAAGAGTGGATAGAATGGGCACGGATTGTGAAGAGTGGATAGAATGGGCACGGATTGTGAAGAGTGGATAGAATGGGCACAGATTGTGAAGAGTGGATAGAATGGGCACGGATTGTGAGGAGTAGATAGAATGGGCACGGATTGTGAAGAGTGGATAGAATGGGCACAGATTGTGAGGAGTAGATAGAATGGGCACGGATTGTGAAGAGTGGATAGAATGGGCACGGATTGTGAGGAGTAGATAGAATGGGCACGGATTGTGAAGAGTAGAAAGAATGGGCACAGATTGTGAAGAGTGGATAGAATGGGCACAGATTGTGAAGAGTGGATAGAATGGGCACAGATTGTGAAGAGTGGATAGAATGGGCACGGATTGTGAGGAGTAGATAGAATGGGCACGGATTGTGAAGAGTAGATAGAATGGGCACAGATTGTGAAGAGTGGATAGAATGGGCACAGATTGTGAAGAGTGGATAGAATGGGCACAGATTGTGAAGAGTGGATAGAATGGGCACAGATTGTGAAGAGTGGATAGAATGGGCACGGATTGTGAAGAGTGGATAGAATGGGCACAGATTGTGAAGAGTGGATAGAATGGGCACGGATTGTGAAGAGTGGATAGAATGGGCACAGATTGTGAAGAGTGGATAGAATGGGCACGGATTGTGAAGAGTGGATAGAATGGGCACAGATTGTGAAGAGTGGATAGAATGGGCACAGATTGTGAAGAGTGGATAGAATGGGCACAGATTGTGAAGAGTGGATAGAATGGGCACAGATTGTGAAGAGTGGATAGAATGGGCACGGATTGTGAAGAGTGGATAGAATGGGCACGGATTGTGAAGAGTGGATAGAATGGGCACAGATTGTGAAGAGTGGATAGAATGGGCACAGATTGTGAAGAGTGGATAGAATGGGCACGGATTGTGAAGAGTGGATAGAATGGGCACAGATTGTGAAGAGTGGATAGAATGGGCACAGATTGTGAAGAGTGGATAGAATGGGCACGGATTGTGAAGAGTGGATAGAATGGGCACGGATTGTGAAGAGTGGATAGAATGGGCACGGATTGTGAAGAGTGGATAGAATGGGCACAGATTGTGAAGAGTGGATAGAATGGGCACGGATTGTGAGAGTGCAGATAGAATGGGCACGGATTGTGAAGAGTGGATAGAATGGGCACGGATTGTGAAGAGTGGATAGAATGGGCACAGATTGTGAAGAGTGGATAGAATGGGCACGGATTGTGAGGAGTAGATAGAATGGGCACAGATTGTGAGAGTAGATAGAATGGGCACAGATTGTGAAGAGTGGATAGAATGGGCACGGATTGTGAAGAGTGGATAGAATGGGCACGGATTGTGAAGAGTGGATAGAATGGACACAGATTGTGAAGAGTGGACAGAATGGGCACGGATTGTGAAGAGTGGATAGAATGGGCACTGATTGTGAAGAGTGGATAGAATGGGCAAAGATTGTGCAGAGTGGATAGAATGGGCACGGATTGTGAAGAGTAGATAGAATGGGCACGGATTGTGAAGAGTGGATAGAATGGGCACGGATTGTGAAGAGTGGATAGAATGGGCCACAGATTGTGAAGAGTGGATAGAATGGGCACAGATTGTGAAGAGTAGAAAGAATGGCACAGATTGTGAAGAGTGGATAGAATGGGCACGGATTGTGAAGAGTGGATAGAATGGGCACGGATTGTGAAGAGTGAAAGAATGGGCACAGATTGTGAAGAGTGGATAGAATGGCACGGATTGTGAAGAGTGGAAGAATGGGCACGGATTGTGAAGAGTGGATAGAATGGGCACGGATTGTGAAGAGTGGATAGAATGGGCACGGATTGTGAAGAGTGGATAGTATGGGGCACGGATTGTGAAGAGTGGATAGAATGGGCACAGATTGTGAAGAGTGGATAAAATGTGCACGGATTGTGAAGAGTGGATAGAATGGGCACGGATTGTGAAGAGTAGATAGAATGGGCACAGATTGTGAAGAGTGGATAGAATGGGCACAGATTGTGAAGAGTGGATAGAATGGGCACGGATTGTGAGGAGTAGATAGAATGGGCACGGATTGTGAAGAGTGGATAGAATGGGCACAGATTGTGAAGAGTAGATAGAATGGGCACGGATTGTGAAGAGTGGATAGAATGGGCACGGATTGTGAGGAGTAGATAGAATGGGCACGGATTGTGAAGAGTAGAAAGAATGGGCACAGATTGTGAAGAGTGGATAGAATGGGCACAGATTGTGAAGAGTGGATAGAATGGGCACAGATTGTGAAGAGTGGATAGAATGGGCACGGATTGTGAGGAGTAGATAGAATGGGCACAGATTGTGAAGAGTGGATAGAATGGGCACGGATTGTGAAGAGTGGATAGAATGGGCACAGATTGTGAAGAGTGGATAGAATGGGCACGGATTGTGAAGAGTGGATAGAATGGGCACAGATTGTGAAGAGTGGATAAATGGGCACGGATTGTGAAGAGTGGATAGAATGGGCACGGATTGTGAAGAGTAGATAGAATGGGCACGGATTGTGAAGAGTGGATAGAATGGGCACAGATTGTGAAGAGTGGATAGAATGGGCACAGATTGTGAGGAGTAGATAGAATGGGCACGGATTGTGAAGGAGTAGATAGAATGGGCACAGATTGTGAGGAGTAGATAGAATGGGCACAGATTGTGAAGAGTGGATAGAATGGGCACGGATTGTGAAGAGTGGATAGAATGGGCACAGATTGTGAAGAGTGGATAGAATGGGCACAGATTGTGAAGAGTGGATAGAATGGGCACGGATTGTGAAGAGTGGATAGAATGGGCACGGATTGTGAAGAGTGGATAGAATGGGCACGGATTGTGAAGAGTGGATAGAATGGGCACGGATTGTGAAGAGTGGATAGAATGGGCACAGATTGTGAAGAGTGGATAGAATGGGCACGGATTGTGAGGAGTGGTTGGAATGGGCACGGATTGTGAAGAGTGATAGAATGGGCACAGATTGTGAAGAGTAGATAGAATGGGCACAGATTGTGAAGAGTGGATAGAATGGGCACGGATTGTGAGGAGTAGATAGAATGGGCACAGATTGTGAAGAGTGATAGAATGGGCACAGATTGTGAAGAGTGGATAGAATGGGCACAGATTGTGAAGAGTGGATAGAATGGGCACAGGATTGTGAAGAGTGGATAGAATGGGCACAGATTGTGAAGAGTGGATAGAATGGGCACGGATTGTGAAGAGTGGATAGAATGGGCACAGGATTGTGAAGAGTGGATAGAATGGGCACAGATTGTGAAGAGTGGATAGAATGGGCACAGATTGTGAAGGAGTGGATAGAATGGGCACAGGATTGTGAAGAGTGGATAGAATGGGCACGGATTGTGAAGAGTGGATAGAATGGGCACAGATTGTGAAGAGTGGATAGAATGGGCACAGATTGTGAAGAGTGGATAGAATGGGCACAGATTGTGAAGAGTGGATAGAATGGTCACGGATTGTGAAGAGTGGATAGAATGGGCACGATTGTGAAGAGTGGATAGAATGGGCACGATTGTGAAGAGTGGATAGAATGGGCACGGATTGTGAAGAGTGGATAGAATGGGCACGGATTGTGAAGAGTGGATAGAATGGGCACGGATTGTGAAGAGTGGATTAGAATGGGCACGGATTGTGAGAGTGATAGAATGGGCACAGATTGTGAAGAGTGGATAAATGGCACGGATTGTGAAGAGTAGATAGAATGGGCACGGATTGTGAAGAGTAGATAGATGGGCACAGATTGTGAGGATAGATAGAATGGGCACGGATTGTGAAGAGTGTGATAGAATGGGCACGGATGTGAGGAGTAGATAGAATGGGCCCAGGATTGTGAAGAGTGGAAAGAATGGGCACAGATTGTGAAGAGTAGATAGAATGGGCACGATTGTGAAGAGTGATAGAATGGCACAGATTGTGAAGAGTGGATAGAATGGCACGGATTGTGAAGAGTAGATAGAATGGGCACTGATTGTGAAGAGTGGAGAATAGAATGGGGGCAAAGATTGTGAAGAGTGGATAGAATGGGCAAGGATTGTGATGAGTAGATAGAATGGGCACGGATTGTGAAGAGTAGATAGAATGGGCACAGATTGTGAAGAGTGGATAGAATGGGCACAGATTGTGAAGAGTGGATAGAATGGGCACAGATTGTGAAGAGTGGATAGAATGGGCACTGATTGTGAAGAGGATAGAATGGGCACGGATTGTGAAGAGTGGATAGAATGGGCACAGATTGTGAAGAGTGGATAGAATGGGCACAGATTGTGAAGAGTGGATAAAATGGGCACAGATTGTGAAGAGTGGATAGAATGGGCACAGATTGTGAAGAGTGGATAGAATGGGCACAGATTGTGAAGAGTAGATAGAATGGGCACGGATTGTGAAGAGTGGATAGAATGGGCACAGATTGTGAAGAGTGGATAGAATGGGCACGGATTGTGAAGAGTGGATAGAATGGGCACAGATTGTGAAGAGTGGATAGAATGGGCACGGATTGTGAAGAGTGGATAGAATGGGCACGGATTGTGAAGAGTGGATAGAATGGGCACAGATTGTGAAGAGTGGATAGAATGGGCACGGATTGTGAAGAGTGGATAGAATGGGCACGGATTGTGAAGAGTGGATAGAATGGGCACGGATTGTGAAGAGTGGATAGAATGGGCACAGATTGTGAAGAGTGGATAGAATGGGCACGGATTGTGAGGAGTAGATAGAATGGGCACGGATTGTGAAGAGTGGATAGAATGGGCACAGATTGTGAGGAGTAGATAGAATGGGCACGGATTGTGAAGAGTGGATAGAATGGGCACGGATTGTGAGGAGTAGATAGAATGGGCACGGATTGTGAAGAGTAGAAAGAATGGGCACAGATTGTGAAGAGTGGATAGAATGGGCACAGATTGTGAAGAGTGGATAGAATGGGCACAGATTGTGAAGAGTGGATAGAATGGGCACGGATTGTGAAGAGTAGATAGAATGGGCACGGATTGTGAAGAGTGGATAGAATGGGCACGGATTGTGAAGAGTGGATAGAATGGGCACAGATTGTGAAGAGTGGATAGAATGGGCACGGATTGTGAAGAGTGGATAGAATGGGCACAGATTGTGAAGAGTGGATAGAATGGGCACGGATTGTGAAGAGTGGATAGAATGGGCACGGATTGTGAAGAGTAGATAGAATGGGCACGGATTGTGAAGAGTGGATAGAATGGGCACAGATTGTGAAGAGTGGATAGAATGGGCACAGATTGTGAGGAGTAGATAGAATGGGCACGGATTGTGAGGAGTAGATATAATGGGCACAGATTGTGAGGAGTAGATATAATGGGCACAGATTGTGAAGAGGTGGATAGAATGGGCACGATTGTGAAGAGTAGATAGAATGGGCACGGATTGTGAAGAAGTGGATAGAATGGGCACGGATTGTGAAGAGTGGATAGAAGGGGGAACAGATTGTGAAGAGAGTGGATAGAATGGGCACGGATTGTGAAGAGTGGATAGAATGGGCACGATTGTGAAGAGTGGATAAAATGGCACGGATTGTGAAGAGTGGATAGAATGGGCACAGATTGTGAAGAGTAGATTAGAATGGGCACGGGATTGTGAAGAGTGGATAGAATGGGCACAGATTGTGAAGAGTGGATAGAATGGGCACGGATTGTGAGAGTGGATAGAATGGGCACTGATTGTGAAGAGTGGATAGAATGGGCACAGATTGTGAAGAGTGGATAGAATGGGCACAGATTGTGAAGAGTGGATAGAATGGGCACGGATTGTGAAGAGTGGATAGAATGGGCACGGATTGTGAAGAGTGGATAGAATGGGCACAGATTGTGAAGAGTGGATAGAATGGGCACAGATTGTGAAGAGTGGATAGAATGGGCACGGATTGTGAAGAGTGGATAGAATGGGCACGATTGTGAAGAGTGGATAGAATGGGCACGGATTGTGAAGAGTGGATAGAATGGGCACAGATTGTGAAGAGTGGATAGAATGGGCACGGATTGTGAGGAGCAGATATAATGGGCACGGATTGTGAAGAGTAGATAGAATGGGCACGGATTGTGAAGAGTAGATAGAATGGGCACAGATTGTGAGGAGTAGATAGAATGGGCACGGATTGTGAGGAGTAGATATAATGGGCACAGATTGTGAGGAGTAGATAGAATGGGCACAGATTGTGAAGAGTGGATAGAATGGGCACGGATTGTGAAGAGTGGATAGAATGGGCACGGATTGTGAAGAGTGGATAGAATGGGCACAGATTGTGAAGAGTGGATAGAATGGGCACGGATTGTGAAGAGTGGATAGAATGGGCACAGATTGTGAAGAGTGGATAGAATGGGCACAGATTGTGAAGAGTGGATAGAATGGGCACGGATTGTGAAGAGTGGATAGAATGGGCACGGATTGTGAAGAGTAGATAGAATGGGCACAGATTGTGAAGAGTGGATAGAATGGGCACAGATTGTGAAGAGTGGATAGAATGGGCACAGATTGTGAAGAGTGGATAGAATGGGCACGGATTGTGAGGAGTAGATAGAATGGGCACGGATTGTGAAGAGTGGATAGAATGGGCACGGATTGTGAAGAGTGGATAGAATGGGCACAGATTGTGAAGAGTGGATAGAATGGGCACGGATTGTGAAGAGTGGATAGAATGGGCACAGATTGTGAAGAGTGGATAGAATGGGCACGGATTGTGAAGAGTGGATAGAATGGGCACAGATTGTGAAGAGTGGATAGAATGGGCACGGATTGTGAAGAGTGGATAGAATGGGCACGGATTGTGAAGAGTGGATAGAATGGGCACGGATTGTGAAGAGTGGATAGAATGGGCACAGATTGTGAAGAGTGGATAGAATGGGCACGGATTGTGAAGAGTGGATAGAATGGGCACAGATTGTGAAGAGTGGATAGAATGGGCACAGATTGTGAGGAGTAGATAGAATGGGCACGGATTGTGAGGAGTAGATATAATGGGCACAGATTGTGAGGAGTAGATATAATGGGCACAGATTGTGAAGAGTGGATAGAATGGGCACGGATTGTGAAGAGTGGATAGAATGGGCACAGATTGTGAAGAGTGGATAGAATGGGCACAGATTGTGAAGAGTGGATAGAATGGGCACGGATTGTGAAGAGTGGATAGAATGGGCACAGATTGTGAAGAGTAGAAAGAATGGGCACAGATTGTGAAGAGTGGATAAATGGGCACAGATTGTGAAGAGTGGATAGAATGGGCACAGATTGTGAAGAGTGGGTAGAATGGGCACAGATTGTGAAGAGTAGATAGAATGGGCACGGATTGTGAAGAGTGGATAGAATGGGCACAGATTGTGAAGAGTGGATAGAATGGGCACGGATTGTGAAGAGTGGATAGAATGGGCACAGATTGTGAAGAGTGGATAGAATGGGCACAGATTGT
Source organism: Squalus acanthias (assembly GCA_030390025.1). NCBI lineage: Eukaryota > Metazoa > Chordata > Chondrichthyes > Squaliformes > Squalidae > Squalus > Squalus acanthias. The sequence goes on along the minus strand of CM059442.1, from coordinate 17,635,987 downwards.
GAAGAGTGGATAGAATGGGCACAGATTGTGAAGAGTGGATAGAATGGGCACAGATTGTGAAGAGTGGATAGAATGGGCACAGATTGTGAAGAGTGGATAGAATGGGCACAGATTGTGAAGAGTGGATAGAATGGGCACGGATTGTGAAGAGTGGATAGAATGGGCACGGATTGTGAAGAGTGGATAGAATGGGCACAGATTGTGAAGAGTGGATAGAATGGGCACAGATTGTGAAGAGTGGATAGAATGGGCACAGATTGTGAAGAGTGGATAGAATGGGCACGGATTGTGAAGAGTGGATAGAATGGGCACAGATTGTGAAGAGTGGATAGAATGGGCACGGATTGTGAAGAGTGGATAGAATGGGCATGGATTGTGAAGATTGGATAGAATGGGCACGGATTGTGAAGAGTGGATAGAATGGGCACAGATTGTGAAGAGTGGATAGAATGGGCACGGATTTTGAAGAGTGGATAGAATGGGCACAGATTGTGAAGAGTAGAAATAATGGGCACAGATTGTGAAGAGTGGATAGAATGGGCACAGATTGTGAAGAGTGGATAGAATGGGCACAGATTGTGAAGAGTGGATAGAATGGGCACGGATTGTGAGGAGTAGATCGAATGGGCATGGATTGTGAAGAGTGGATAGAATGGGCACAGATTGTGAAGAGTGGATAGAATGGGCACAGATTGTGAGGAGTAGATAGAATGGGCACGGATTGTGAAGAGTGGATAGAATGGGCACGGATTGTGAGTAGTAGATAGAATGGGCACAGATTGTGAAGAGTAGAAAGAATGGGCACAGATTGTGAAGAGTGGATAGAATGGGCACAGATTGTGAAGAGTGGATAGAATGGGCACAGATTGTGAAGAGTGGATAGAATGGGCACAGATTGTGAAGAGTGGATAGAATGGGCACAGATTGTGAAGAGTGGATAGAATGGGCACGGATTGTGAAGAGTGGATAGAATGGGCACAGATTGTGAAGAGTGGATAGAATGGGCACGGATTGTGAAGAGTGGATAGAATGGGCACGGATTGTGAAGAGTGGATAGAATGGGCACGGATTGTGAAGAGTGGATAGAATGGGCACAGATTGTGAAGAGTGGATAGAATGGGCACGGATTGTGAAGAGTGGATAGAATGGGCACAGATTGTGAAGAGTGGATAAAATGGGCACAGATTGTGAAGAGTGGATAGAATGGGCACGGATTGTGAAGAGTGGATAGAATGGGCACGGATTGTGAAGAGTAGATAGAATGGGCACGGATTGTGAAGAGTGGATAGAATGGGCACAGATTGTGAAGAGTGGATAGAATGGGCACGGATTGTGAAGAGTGGATAGAATGGGCACAGATTGTGAAGAGTGGATAGAATGGGCACAGATTGTGAAGAGTCGAAAGAAAGCCTTGCATTTCTATTGCACCTTTCATGACCACCGGACGTTTTAAAGCACTTCACTGCCATGAAGTACTTTTGAAGTGGAGTCACTGTTTTAAGGTGGGAAATGCAGCAGCCAATTTGCGTACAGCAAGCTCCCACACACAGCAATGTGATAATGACCAGATAATCTGTTTTAGTGATGTTGATTGAGGGATAAATATTGGCCAGGACACCAGGGATAACTCCCCTGCTCGTCTTCAAAATAGTGCCATGGGATCTTTTACATCCACCTGAGAGAGCAGACGGAACCTCGGTTTAACATCTCATCCAAAAGGATAGAAACAAAACACAAGAAGGAGAAAAGGAAAAGTGGAAGGCACAGAAATCAAGGGTGTAAATCAAACAGGACTACAGTAAATAATATTTCTAGATGGACTACGAGTGTTAAAAAAAACAAGCCTGAAGGCTTTGGGGTAAAAATTCAGTTGGTTGCGCCTCCCTTTTAGCGCCTTAAGAGGGCGCTAATGGGGCGCAAAGCCGCTAACGCCCGGGCGCAGCGATGTTTGCGCCGCTCGGGAACTTAACGAGAGATTGTGCGGCGGCGCTAAACCTTACCGCTGCGACCACCTGCGCGCGCAGATTGTGACGTCATTCCATGGTGCAACGCCCTTGTGGCGCCCCGGAGTGGAAATTGAGTGGCGCCCCCTGCCTTACCGCCTGGCGCATCCAACGACCGGAAGACTGGAACGCTATCAATCGCTGTGGGGCTGGGGGGGGCGCTATTTAAAGGGGGCCTCTTCCTGTCTTTTTCTGTGGTGGACATTTTTGCACCACTCGTTCTGAGAGAGAGAGAGAGATTCGGAGAGAGAGAAAGAGAGACTTCTGCATTGACTCAACGCTTTGTGAGGTAGTTTTGCCTACTGATCCTAACTTCGCTAGTACTTTAGTTGCTGTCCTTCATTACTTTGCTTGCAAAGAGACTATGGGGGCTGCACTGATTGGGGGCGTCGTCCTGCTCCAGCTGAATCGGAGGACACAGAGACGCAGAGAGAGAGTGGCAATGATGGCCAGACGGAGGAGGGCCAACAGGCGTATGTACAGGAGAGCTTACCCTCCCAGGGTATATCGTGAACAGCTCTCCTACCTTCATATGTCTGAGGAGCTGTGTTTGCGAAGGCTGCGATTCAGCAAGGAGGTGGTCACTGAGCTCTGCCACCTGCTGCAGCCAGATCTGCAGCCTCAACTGAGGTCCAGGACGTCTCTGTCGGTGGCAGTGAAGGTCACAGTGGCTCTCAACTTCTACGCTACTGGCTCATTTCAAGCTGCTGCTGGGGACCTCGCCAATATCTCCCAGTTCGCGGTGCATTGCTGCATCCGGCAGGTCACAAATGCCCTCTTTAAAAGGAGACGAGAGTTCATCTCTTTCCCCATGACCCCAGACAAGCAGCGTGACCGCGCTCTGGGCTTTGCGAGGGTAGCGGGCTTCCCCATGGTGCAGGGCGCCATTGACTGCACGCATGTGGCTTTGCGTGCTCCACATGAGAATGCCGAGGAATTCCGGAACAGAAAGGGGTTCCATTCCTTGAATGTTCAGTTGGTCTGTGACCACAGACAGCTGATACTCGCTGTCAATGCCCACTATCCTGGCAGCTGCCACGATGCTTTTATCCTGCGCCAGACTACTGTGGCAGAACTTTTCGATGCACCGCATCAGCCAGTTGGTTGGCTTCTCGGGGACAAGGGGTATGCATTGAGCACCTGGCTGATGACACCGCTCCGTACGCCCAACACCCCTGCTGAGCTGCGGTACAATGAGAGCCATCAAGCTACCAGGAACATAATTGAGCGCACAATCGGCGTGCTGAAGCAACGGTTCCGCTGTCTCGACCATTCTGGAGGAGCCCTGCAGTACTCGCCTGAGCGAGTATCCAACTTCGTAGTTGTGTGCTGCATGTTGCATAACATGGCAATCCTCAGGACCCAGCCAATGCCACCAGGCCTTGGAGCATCACCAGAGGAGGAGGAGGAAGAGGAGGAAGAGGACGAGGAGGATGATCATCAGCAGCACCAAGGCGGGAGGGCGGCCCACAATGGTGAAACTGCAAGGGCCGTCCGTCAACGGCTAATAGCAAGCCGCTTCTAGGGCCCCTGCTGTGGAAATGGCTTCTGCCATTGCTAACAACATCAATGAACCCAGCATGCAACCCCTAAGCCGGCCAAGGCACCAATAATTCCAACCACCAACCATGTATATTTTGAATACAGAAACTTATTTATTTTACAAACTCTGTGTGTGTCAATTCCTCATGACAAACTCATAGAAATAAACACAAAAAAACAGTCAATAACATAACTGGTTCTCACAACCTGGAGATAATGTCCAAAACACTAAACAAAAGTTGGACCATGAACCTCGACCTTTAATAAAAAAATGACCAGCATTTTGTCACACCTCCTACTTTTTGCCCTTCGAGGGTGATCTCCTTCCCTTGCGCACTTCCCCCCTTCTAACCCTACTGCTCCTCCGTAATGGGACCTCAGTGGCTGCAGCAAGGCTGGTGGAAGGCTGCTGCTCGTCAGACCCTGACACTGCAGATGCCCCTGAAGGACGGCCTCGACCAGTTCTGGGCCTGGAGGGCCCGGCTGCAGACTGCACCAACTCTGCATGGGCGGCAGCAATCTGTCCTACAGGCGGTGGCAAGTGCAGTGGAGAAGTGACAGTGTTGGCAGCAGGAATGCTGTCATCGTGAGAGAGGACAGCAACTCCCTGCTCGCCCGACACACTGGCACTCCCACGGGGCAGCACTTCAGCATCCGGAGCAATCTGCTGGAGAACAGATTGCTGGCCTGCTGCGGCGCGGTGACAGCCCCGGGGACATGTGAACGAACCATCGAGGTTGGCAGCAGTCTGTGCTCGCGTGGCCTCAATCTGAGTCTGCATGAGAGCAGTCAGAGATGGGATCACGGCAGCCAGTGACTGAATTGCAGCACTAAGCGTTAGTGTGGCATCCGCCTGTGCTACAGCGAAGTGCTCCACACTCCTTGCCAGTGACTCAATGCATTCGGGCACCCTTCCCACTGCACCCATGAGCTCAGTGTGCATGCCCACCGCCTGGGTGTTCATTTCTGCGATCAGCCGCTCCTCCTCTGCGTCCATTGTAGTAGGAGTGTCTGGCATACTCTCCCTCTGGGGAGAAGGCCCCCGTTCTTCCCTACCCCCATGGTGTTGCTGCAGCCCGCTGGGTCCTGGAGCTTCACCCTCATCAGACCCTTCCCCCCTGCTCCCCTCCAGGAAGGCGTGTTCCCAGTGTGGGCATGGGCTTCCTCGGGAGAGGGTGGCACTGATGCTCCGGCTTCCTCTTCCTCCTCAGCTGCAGCTTCACTCCCAGTGGCAGCTTCAGGGCCCGTCTCCTCAGCTGGTGAATCACCATCTGAAAGCAGGGAGGTACAAGAGTGGCTTTAGCGTGAGGACAGGGTGGCAGTAAGGGAGGAATAAGTGCAGCGAGTTAGCAAGTTGGATTGAAAGTGTCAAAGGCTGGTGTTGTGAGGGACAAGTGGAAGGACAGAGGACAAAAAGGTGATGACCTTACCATTGCTGTCCAGAACGGGGTCGGCGTCTCCAGTGGCGACGGGACCGATCACCCGGCTTGCCACAATCCTGTGGACGCGCTCCTCAAGATCGCTGAGGGGTTGCAGCTGAGGCCGCCCTCCACCTGTCCGTTGCTGCTGTCTCCGATTATGCGCCAGCTTGGCCTGTAAGAAAAAGGACAGCATCTGAGTAAATATACAGCCATGGTCTTGCCTGATGTGCCTCCCATAGGTGAATAGCCCTTACTGTATGCAAAGTGTGGAATGTGTGTGTGTGTTTCATGAAAGGGCCATAGGTGTTGGATGAGTGTTGTGCATTGGGGTTTTAAGACCCTCTGGCCATAGAGTGAGGTTGAGATGGAGGGATGGAGAGGTATTGAGAAAAAGCCACTCACCCTGACGACCCGAGTGAGGTCGTTGAACTTTTTGCGGCATTGAGTATGGGTCCTGGGCAACATGCTCCTGGAGGAGACGCTCTGAGCCACCTCCCTCCACACTCTTCTGAACTCGCGTGGCAAAGGCCTCCTGCCACTCTGAGGGAAGAGTATACATCTTCTGCGCTCCACCGCGCCAACCAGAGCATCCAAGGCCCGCTCGGTGAAGCGATGAGCTCGTTCTCTCACCCTCTCCATCCTTGGCAGCAAAATGGATTCACAGGTCTCTCCAGGCCGAGATTCAAGGCTGCAATGAGCAGGGTGTGGCTGGGGAGCAAGTTGCCCCCCCCCCGCTTTAAGAAGTGGCCGGCGCCAGTGTGTCTGTGTTCCCTCGCTAACTGGCAGCAGCTGCGCTGCGCTCGCGCGCTGAGTTAGCGCCTCACCGCTCGGCCTTTGCGCCTTAAGACAGGTGTGCAGCGCCTGATTTAGCGCTCCACTCACCTCCCGGGACGGTAAAAGTGAAGTTTCCAGTCAGTGGCGATAATTAGCGCCAGGCGCTAATATTTGCGTCCAGACGATATTTGCGCCCCAAATGGGGCGCGACCTAATTTTTCCCCCTTTGTGTCTTAATGCGAGGAGCATTCTTAATAAGGTGGATGAATTAGCTGCGCAAATAGATGTAAACGGACATGATATAATTGGGATTACGGAGACATGGCTCCAGGGTGACCAAGGCTGGGAATTCAACATCCAGGGGTACTCAATATTCAGGAAGGACAGACAAAAAGGAAAAGGAGGTGGGGTAGCATTGCTGGTTAAAGAGGAGATTAACACAATAGTGAGGAAGGATATTAGCTCTGATGATGTGGAATCTGTATGGGTAGAGCTGAGAAATACCAAGGGGCAGAAAACATTAGTGGGAGTTGTATACAGACCCCCAAACAGTAATGCTGAGGTTGGGGATGGCATTAAATGGGAAATTAGAGACGCGTGCAATAAGGGCACAGCAGTTATCATGGGTGACTTTAATCTACATATAGATTGGACTAACCAAATTAGTAACAATACTGTGGAGGAGGAATTCCTGGAGTGTATACGGGATGGTTTCCTGGACCAATATGTCGAGGAACCAACTAGAGATCAGGCCATCTTAGACTGGGTATTATGTAATGAGAAAGGATTAATTAGCAATCTTGTTGTGCGAGGCCCCTTGGGGAGGAGCGAACATAATATGATAGAATTCTTCATTAAAATGGAGAGTGAAGTAGTTGACTCAGAGACTAGGGTCCTGAATTTTAAATAAAGGAAACTACGATGGTATGAGGCGCGAGTTGCCTAGGATGAATTGGGGAGCCTTACTTAAAGGGTTGACGGTGGATAGGCAATGGCAAACATTTAACGATCGCATGGATGAACTACAGAATTTGTTCATCCCTGTTTGGCATAAAAATAAAACAAAAAAGGTGACTTGACCGTGGCTAACAAGGGAAATTAGGGATAGCATAAGATCCAAGGAGAGGACATATAAATTGGCCAGAAAAAGCAGCAAACCTGAGGATTGGGAGCAGTTTAGGATTCAGCAAAGGAGGACTAAGGGATTAATTAAGAGGGGGAAAATAGAATATGAGAGTAAGCTTGCAAGGAACATAAAAACTGACTGTAAAATCTTCTATAGATATGTGAAGAGAAAAAGATTGGTGAAGTCAAGCGTAGGTCCCTTGCAGTCAGAATCAGGGGAATTTATAATGGGGAACAAAGAAATGGCTGACCAATTAAATACATACTTTGGTTCTGTCTTCACAAAGGAGGACACAAATAACCTCCCAGAGATGTCGGGGAACATAGGGTCTAATGAGAGGGAAAATTGAATGAAATCAGTATTTGTAGGGAAATGGTGTTAGGGAAATTGACGGGATTGAAGGCCGATAAATCCCCAGGGCCTGATAATCTGCATCCTAGGGTACTTAAGGAAGTGGCCCTAGATATAGTAGATACATTTTCCAAAGACTCTGGAACAGTTCCCATGGATTGGAGGGTAGCTAATGTAACCCCACTATTTAAAAAAGGTGGTAGAGAGAAAACGGGGAATTATAGACCAGTAAGTCTGACATCGGTAGTGGGCAAAATGCTAGAGTCCATTATAAAAGATGTAATAGCAGAGCACTTGGAAAACAGTGACAGGATTGGACAAAGTCAACATGGATTTACAAAAGGTAAATCATGCTTGACTAACCTACTGGAATTTTTTGAGGATGTAACTGGTAGAATAGATAAGGGAGAACCAGTGGATGTGGTGTATTTGGACTTTCAGAAGGCTTTCGATAAGGTCCCGCATAAGAGATTAGCATGCAAAGTTAAAGCACATGGGATTGGGGGTAAGGTACTGACTTGGATAGAGAACTGGTTGGCAGACAGGAAGCAAAGAGTTGGAATAAACGGGTCTTTTTCCGAGTGGCAGGCAGTGACTAGTGGGGTACCGCAGGGATCGGTGCTAAGACCCCAGCTATTCACAATATATATTAATGATCTAGATGAGGGAACTAGATGTAATATCTCCAAGTTTGCAGACGACACAAAGCTGGGTGGGCGTGTGTGTTGTGAGGAGGATGCAGAGAAACTCCAGTATGATTTGGACAGGTTGGGTGATTGGGCAGATGCACGGCAGATGCAGTATAATGTGGATAAATGCAAGGTTATCCACTTTGTTGGCAAAAACAGGAAGACAGATTATTATCTGAACGGCAATAGATTGGGAAAAGGGGAAGTGCAACGAGACCTGGGTGTCCTTGTGCACCAGTCGCTGAAGGTAAGCATGCAGGTGCAGCAGGCGGTTAAGAAGGCAAATGGTATGTTGGACTTCATAGCGAGAGGATTCGAGTACAGGAGCAAGGATGTCTTGCTGCAGTTGTACAGGGCCTTGGTGAGACCACACCTTGAGTATTGTGTGCAGTTTTGATCGCCTTATCTGAGGAAGGATGTTCTTGCCATGGAGGGAGTGCAGCGAAGATTCACCAGACTGATACCTGGGATGGCAGGAATGACGTATGAAGAGAGATTGGGTCGATTAGGCTTATATTCGCTAGAGTTTAGAAAAATGAGAGGGGATCTCATTGAAACTTATAAAATTCTAACAGGACTAGACAGACTAGATGCAGGAAGGATGTTCCCGATGGTGGGGGAGTCCAGAACCAGGGGTCACAGTCTAAGGATAAGGAGTAGGCCATTTAGGACTGAGATGAGGAGGAATTTCTTCACCCAGAGAGTGGTGAACCTGTGGAATTCTCTACCACAGAAGGCAGTTGAGGCCAATTCATTAAATATATTCAAGAAGGAGTTAGATATATTTCTTAAGGCTAAAGGGATCAAGGGATATGGGGAGAAAGCAGGGAGAGGGTACTGAATTTGGATGATCAACCATGCTCTCATTAAATGGGGGAGCAGGCTCGAGGGGCCGAATGGCCTACTCCTGCTCCTATCTTCTATGTTTCTATGTAAAAGGCAGCACCTTCAACTGTGCAGCACGGGAGTGTCAGCCTAGATTACTATGCCCAAATCTCTGGAGGGGGACTTGAACCCACAACCTTCTGACTCAGAGACAAGAGTGCTACCAACTGAGCCACATCTGACACTGTAAATAGAGTAGATAGAATGGATACTGAGTGTGAAGAGTAGATAGAATGGACACTGAGTAGGAAGGGCAAGATTAGAAAATGGGCACTGAGTGTGGAGAAGAGAATATATAATGGATTTAAGGGGTAGAACTGAAATAGCAGTTTGAAAATAAAAGTCCTTAGTGACTTTTGAAAGCAGGGAGGGAAGAGGAGGCACAGCAGAGGGACCTTTGGATGGAGTTCCAGACACGGGGGCCTAGAGGACTAAAAGAGCAGCCGTCAATGGTGGAACAAAGTGAACAAGGAGCGAGCAGGGGTTTGAATGTCACTGCTGTAGGGTGGGGACAAGGCCAAGGAGACATTTAAAGGTTAGAATAAGGAACTTAAATTAGATTTGTAGAACCATGGGGAGCCAATGGAGCCTGTTGCGAGCTGGGGTAATAGGCGCGCAGGACTTTAAATGGGTAAACGCATGAGCAGTGGGTTTCTGGCAGAGCTGCAGCTTTTGGAGGGTAAGAGCAGCCAGACTGGACAGGACAGCATTAAAAAGCTGAGCCTTTAAATTATTAAAACATGATTGAGAGTCTTCGTGGGAGAGAGGGCGAGAGAGAGGCAGTGGCAGAGATAGGCAATGTTATGAAGGTGGTCTTGGTAATGGAGCAAAGATAGGGACAGAAACTCAGCTCACGATCAAGCAACATACTGAGGGTCTGCACCCACCTGAGAGAACAGCGCAGTGGGATTAGTTTGGGATTGATACAGGGCTATTGGGAGAGAGTGGGGCAGTAGGATTGGTTTAGGATTGATACAGGGCTATGGGGAGAGAGCGAGGCTGTGGGATTAGCTTTGGATTGATACAAGGCTATGAGGAGAGAGTAGGCAGTGGGATTGGTTTGGGATTGATACAGGGCTATGCGGAGAGAGCAAGGATGTGGATTAGTTTTGGATTGATACAGGGCTATGGGGAGAGAGTGGGGCAGTGGGATTAGTTTTGGATTGATACAGGGCTATGGGGAGAGTGGGGCAGTGGGATTAGTTTTGGATTGATACAGGGCTATGCGGAGAGAGCAAGGATGTGGATTAGTTTTGGATTGATACAGGGCTATGGGGAGAGAGTGGGGCAGTGGGATTAGTTTTGGATTGATACAGGGCTATGGGGAGAGAGTGGGGCAGTGGGATTAGTTTTGGATTGATACAGGGCTATGGGGAGAGAGTGGGGCAGTGGGATTAGCGTTGGATTGATACAGGGCTATGGGGAGAGAGCAAGGCAGTGGGATTAGTTTTGGATTGATACAGGGCTATGGGGAGAGAGCAAGGCTGTGAGATTAGCGTTGGATTGATACAAGGCTATGGGGAGAGAGCAGGGCAGTGGGATTAGTTTTGGACTGATACTGGGCTATGTGGAGAGAGTGGGGCAGTGGAATTAGTTTGGGATTGATATAGGGCTATGGGGAGAGCGGGGCAGTGAGATTAATTTGGGATTGCTCCGTCAGTGCTGCAAACTTAGAATCATAGAAATTTACGGCACAGAAGGAGGCCATTCGGCCCATTGTGTCTGTGCCGGCCGACAAAGAGCTATCCAGCCTAATCCCACTTTCCAGCTCTTGGTCCATAGCCTTGTAGGTTACGGCACTTCAAGTGCACATCCAAGTACTTTTTAAATGTGATGAGGGTTTCTGCCTCTACCACCCTTTCAGGCAGTGAGTTCCAGACCCCGACCACCCGCTGGGTGAAACAAATTCTCCTGAACTCCCCTCTACGCCTTCTACCAATTACTTTAAATCTATGCCCCCTGGTTATTGATCTCTCTGCTAAGGGAAATAGGTCCTTCATATCCACTCTATCTAGGCCCCTCATGATTTTATACACCTCAATTAAGTTCCCCTCAGCCTCCTCTGTTCCAAAGAAATCAACCCCAGCCTATCCAATCTTTCCTCATAGCTAAAATTCTCCAGTCTTGGCAACATCCTTGTAAATCTCCTCTCAACCCTCTCCAGTGCAATCACATCTTTCCTGTAATGTGGTGATCAGAACTGTACACAGTATTCTAGCTGTGGTCTAACTAGTGTTTTATACAGTTCTAGCATAACCTCCATGCTCTTATATTCGATGCCTCGGCTAATAAAGGAAAGTATCCCATATGCCTTCTTAACCACCTTATTTACCTGTCCTGCTACATTCAGGGATCTGTGGACATGCATTCCAAGGTCCCTCTGTTCCTCTACACTTCTCAGTATCCTACCATTTATTGTGTATTCCCTTGCCTTGTTAGCCCTCCCCAAATGCATTACCTCACTTCTCCAGGTTGAATTCCATTTGCCACTTTTCTGCCCACCTGACCAGTCCATTGATATCTTCCTGCAGTCTACAGCTTTCTTCTTCACTATCAACCACATGGCCAATTTTTGTATCAACTGCAAACTTCTTAATCATGCCCCCTACATTGCAGTCTAAATCATTGCTATACACCACAAAAAGCAAGGGACCCAGTACCTGAAACGTCAACTCTCTTTCTCTCTCCACGGATGCTGCCTGGCCTGCTGAGTTTTTCCAGCGTTTTCTGTTGTTATTTTTGACCCAGTACTGAGCCCTGTGGAACCCTACTGGAAACAGCCTTCCAGTCACAATAACACCCCGGTGACCATGGTTCTATAGTCTAAGTTGGCAATCGGGAGATTAATGGAGAGCCATGGAACAGTTTACAGCCAAGGCTGGCTTTGGTTTTTCCAACATTTCGCTGGAGGAAATGTTGACTTATCCAAGACTTATAGTTGGACAGGCAGGTGGAGAGACAGGCAACAGCCTTGGAATAAAAAGTGGTTAGATAAAGCTGAGCATCTTTGGCACACAGACGGAACCCAGTCTGTGCTTCTGGATCACGTCATTGTGAAGCATTTTTGTCTATGATGGATGATTTAACCAGATCCTACCAGCTGTGGTGCACAGAGGATTAAAGGATATCCTGCAAGGGGATTTTCAAGCCTCACAGAAAATACATAACAGTCTGGGGGTAAAAAGATTGTTTCAGAATACTTTGTTCTACCATTGAAAGCTGTGCCTTCAGCTACCCTGACATTTGGAATTCCCTCCCTAAACTTCTCCATCTCTCTCTCATCCTTAAAACCCACCTCTTTGACCAAACCTTTGGTCACCCCCTCCTAATATCTCCTTCTTGGGCTCTGTGTCCACTTTTGTTTGATTAGTTTCTGTGATTTTTTAAAAATTCGTTTATGGGATGTGGGCGTTACTGGCAAGGCAAGCATTTATTGCCCATCCCTAATCGCCCTTGAGAAGGTGGTGGTGAGCCGCCTTCTTGAACCGTTGCAGTCCGTGTGATGAAGGTACTTCCACAGTGCTGTGAGAGTGTTCCAGGATTTTGACCCAGCGACGATGAAGGATCAGCGATATACTTCCAAGTCAGGATGGTGTGTGACTTAGAGGGGAACTTGGAGGTGGTGGTGTTCCCATGCGTCTGCTGCCCTTGTGCTTCTATGTGGAAGAGGTCGCGGGTTTGGGAGTTGCTGCCAAAGAAGCCTTGGTGAGTTGCTGCAGTGCATCTTGTAGATGGTACACACTGCAGCCATGGTACGCCGGCGGTGGAGGGAGTGAATGTTTAAGGTGGTAGATGGGGTACCAATCAAGCGGGTTGCTTTGTCCTGGATGGTGTCGAGCTTCTTTAGTGTTGTTGGAGCTGCGCTCATCCAGGCAAGTGGAGAGTATTCCATCACACTCCTTACTTGTGCCTTGTAGATGGTAGAAAGGCTTTGGGGAGTCAAGAGGTGAGACACTCACCGCAGAATACATAGCCTCAGACCTGCTCTTGTTGCCACAGTATTTATGTGGCTGGTCCAGTTAAGTTTCTGGTCAATGGTGACCCCCAGGATGTTGATAGGGGAGGATTCGGCGATGGTAATGCCATTGAATGTCAAGGGGTGGTGGTTAGACTCTCGCTTGTTGGAGATAGTCATTGCCTGGCACTTCTGTGGCGCGAATGTTGCCTGCCACTTATTAGCCCAAGCCTGAACGTCGTCCAGGTCTTGTTGCATGCGGGCATGGACTGCTTCATTACCTGAGGAGTTGTGAATGGCACTGAACACAGTGCAGTCATCAGCGAACATCCCCATTTCTGACCTTATGTTGGAGGGAAGGTCATTGATGAAGCAGCTGAAGATGGTTGGGCCTAGGACACTGCCCTGAAGTACACCTGCAGCTATGTTCCCTATGTTAAAGTACTGAGGGAGTGCTGCACTGGCAGAGATGCTGTCTTTCGAATGCGATGTTAAACTGAGGCCCCGTCTGCTCTCTCAGATGGATGTAAAAGATCCCATAGCACTATTTTGAAGACGAGCAGGGGGTCCGTAAGCGTGACCCTGAGCTTCCGGTCACCTGTCACTTTAATTCTCCGCTCCACTCCCACTCTGATCTCTCCATCCTCGGCCTCTTACACTGTTCCAACGAAGCTCAACGTAAGAACATAAGAAATAGGAGCAGGAGTAGGCCATTTGGGCCTTCGAGCCTGCTCCGCCATTCAATAAGATCATGGCTGATCTTCTACCTCATCTCCACTTTCCTAAACTATCCCCATATCCCTTGATTTCCTTAATATTCAAAAATGTATCAATCTCTGTCTTGAATATACTCAACGACTGAGCCTCCACAGCCCTCTGGGGTCAAGAATTCCATAGATTCAGCACCCTCTGAATGAAGAAATTTCTCCTCATCTCCGTCCTAAATGGCTGACCCCCTGGTTCTAGACTCCCCAGCCAGGTGAAACATCCTCCCTGCATCTACCCTGTCAAGCCCTGTAAGAATTTTATATGTTTAGTTGTAAGCTCGAGGAACAGCACCTCATCTTTCGATTAGGCACTTTACAGCCTTCTGGACTCAACATCGAGTGTAACAATTTCAGACTATAACCTCGGCCCCAATGTTTTCTTTTTTCCTCTCACATGGCAGCTGTTGATGATTCTGCACCTCATCTAGAGTCATCTTTTGTTTCTTAACTTGTCCGATTACCATCTCCTTTTGCCTTGCACCATCATCCCTTTTGTCTCTTAATCTCTCCTGCCTTCCAGCCTATCACAGACTTTCCCTTTGTTCTTCCCTCCCCTCCTCCCTTTCCCTGCCCCACACTTGCTGTTACTTCTCCAACTTTTTCCAGTTCTGAGGGTCATTCTCTCTCCATGATGCTGCCTGACCTGTTAAGTGTTTCAGATTTCCAGTCCGCATTATTTTGCTATTGTGGGAGTTATCCCTGGTGTTCTGGCCAATATTTATCCCTCAACCAACATCACTAAAAACAGATTATCTGGTCATTATCACATTGCTGTTTATGGGAGCTTGCTGTGTGCAAATTGGCTGCCGCGCTTCCTGCATTACAACAGTGACTACACTTCAAAAAGTGCTTTGGAAGTCTGGTGGTTGTGAAAGGCGCTAAATAATTGCAAGTCTTTTCTTTTTAGTGGTTACCTACCTGCAGCCTGAACCACATCAGGGCTGCCAGAAAGCTGTAGCAACCCAGGAGCGTGGATTGTGCAGCCGGCCTGTCCAGAGTTTGGGGACATTTCAATAAAAAATAGGCTGTAAAGTTGTGCTGAACAGCTGACATTTGCTTAGAAAAACTGTGGTGCTGCGGGTCCTCCAGGCCTGGCGGGGGCGGGGCCCGAGTGCGGCGGCGGAGCCTCTTGGCTCCCTCTCCGGCTCGTTGTTTTCTAACTGCCGCGCTACCGCCTGAAGCGCGCGCGGGTGCGCTTTAAATAATGAAGGTGAAGGCGGCGATCGCGGCTCTGTGTAAAGTGCTGGCCGGGGCTGGGGTTCGGGCCGCCGCGCTCACCCCGGAGATATTCCGTCAGGCCAAATTCGACCGAAAGGAAGCGGTGAGACACTGCGGAGGGGCGGCACCACGCACATTGATTGACAACCAGCGTGACCATTTAGAGCTCGAACCTGGTTTCGATGTACTGTCAATCAAACGGGAAAGCGAATCAGTTGGGGAGGGCGGGGCTTGTTAGCCTGCATGAATGATGGATCGGAGTTATACTGCCCTCAATGCTGAGTTTTAAAGGGGCGGTCGGCTGGACCTGTGTGTCCCCCCTTCCTCATTACCAACTGCCCTCTGGGATCCCTGAGCAGCTCCGAGATCAGAAGGGGGGATCACACTGGAGCAGAGCGGGGAGGGTCACATTGTGGGACAGAGGGGAGGAGGGAGGGGAGGGGGGGGGTCACATTGTGGGACAGAGTGGGGGGGGGGGGTCACATTGTGGGACAGAGTGGGGGGGGGGGGGTCACATTGTGGGACAGAGTGGGGGGGGGGGGGGGTCACATTGTGGGACAGAGTGGGGGGGGGGGGGTCACATTGTGGGACAGAGTGGGGGGGGGGGTCACATTGTGGGACAGAGTGGGGGGGGGTCACATTGTGGGACAGAGTGGGGGGGGGGGTCACATTGTGGGACAGAGTGGGGGGGGGGTCACATTGTGGGACAGAGTGGGGGGGGGGGTCACATTGTGGGACAGAGTGGGGGGGGGGGGGTCACATTGTGGGACAGAGTGGGGGGGGGGGGGTCACATTGTGGGGACAGAGTGGGGGGGGGGTTCACATTGTGGGACAGAGTGGGGGGGGGGGTCACATTGTGGGACAGAGTGGGGGGGGGGTCACATTGTGGGACAGAGTGGGGGGGGGGGTCACATTGTGGGACAGAGTGGGGGGGTCACATTGTGGGACAGAGTGGGGGGGGGTCACATTGTGGACAGAGTGGGGGGGGGTCACATTGTGGGACAGAGTGGGGGGGGGGGGTCACATGTGGGACAGAGTGGGGGGGGGTCACATTGTGGGACAGAGTGGGGGGGGGGTCACAGAGTGGGGGGGGGTCACATTGTGGGACAGAGTGGGGGGGGGGTCACATTGTGGGACAGAGTGGGGGGGGGGGTCACATTGTGGGACAGAGTGGGGGGGGGGGTCACATTGTGGGACAGAGTGGGGGGGTCACATTGTGGGACAGAGTGGGGGGGGTCACATTGTGGGACAGAGTGGGGGGGGTCACATTGTGGGACAGAGTGGGGGGGGGGGTCACATTGTGGGACAGAGTGGGGGGGGGTCACATTGTGGGACAGAGTGGGGGGGGGGTCACAGAGTGGGGGGGGTCACATTGTGGGACAGAGTGGGGGGGGGTCACATTGTGGGACAGAGTGGGGGTGGGGTCACATTGTGGGACAGAGTGGGGGGGGTCATCACATTGTGGGACAGAGTGGGGGGGGGGTCACATTGTGGGACAGAGTGGGGGGGGTCACATTGTGGGACAGAGTGGGGGGGGGGGTCACATTGTGGGACAGAGTGGGGGGGGTCGTCACATTGTGGGACAGAGTGGGGGGGGTCACATTGTGGGACAGAGTGGGGGGGTCACATTGTGGGACAGAGTGGGGGGGGGGTCACATTGTGGGACAGAGTGGGGGGGGTCACACTGTGGGGCAGAGTGTGGGGGGGACACTGGGGCAGAGTGGGGGGGGGTCACATTGTGGGACAGAGTGGGGGGTCACACTGTGGGGCAGAGTGGGGGGGGACACTGGGGCAGAGTGGGGGTGGGGTCACACTGGGGCAGAGTGGGGGGGTCATACTGTGGGGCAGAGTGGGGGGTCATACTGTGGGGCAGAGTGGGGGGGTCATACTGTGGGGCAGAGTGGGGGGGTCACACTGTGGGGCAGAGTGGGGGGGTCATACTGTGGGGCAGAGTGGGGGGGGTCACACTGGGGCAGAGTGGGGGGGGTCACACTGGGGCAGAGTGGGGGGTCACACTGGGGCAGAGTGGGGGGGTCACACTGGGGCAGAGTGGGGGGTCACACTGGGGCAGAGTGGGGGGGTCACACTGGGGCAGAGTGGGGGGGTCACACTGGGGCAGAGTGGGGGGTCACACTGTGGGGCAGAGTGGGGGGGTCATACTGTGGGGCAGAGTGGGGGGGTCACACTGGGGCAGAGTGGGGGTCACACTGTGGGGCAGAGTGGGGGGGTCATACTGTGGGGCAGAGTGGGGGGTCACACTGTGGGGCAGAGTGGGGGGGTCACACTGGGGCAGAGCGGGGGGTCACACTGGGACAGAGCGGGAGGTCACACTGGGACAGAGCGGGGGGGGGTCACACTGGGGCAGAGTGGGGGGGTCACACTGGAGCAGAGCTGGGGGGTCACACTGGAGCAGAGCTGGGGGTCACACTGGAGCAGAGCTGGGGGTCACACTGGGACAGAGCGGGGGGTCACTGGGGCAGAGCGGGCGGGATCACACTGGGACAGAGCGGGGTGTCACACTGGGACAGAGCGGGGGGTCACTGTGGGGCAGAGCGGGCGGGATCACACTGGGACAGAGCGGGGTGTCACACTGGAGCAGAGCTGGGGTGTCACACTGGGACAGCGGGGGTCACACTGGGACAGAGTGGGGGGCACACTGGAGCAGAGCTGGGGGTCACACTGGGACAGCGGGGGGGTCACACTGGGACAGAGTGGGGGGTCACACTGGGGGGCAGGGCAGGGGGGTCACACTGGGGGGGTCAAACTGGGGCAGCAGCCCTCTGGTTCCCTGTTTAACTCTTGTTTTTCGCAGGCAGCTGAGTTCTGGAAGTTGCTTTATTGTCTCCTGAAGCTGGTCGGTGAGGACAGGCCCTGTGAGGTCACGGATTTGGGTAAGAAACAGAGCCTCTGGTATAGTTTATTTAACATTTTGCTCCATTATAGGAAACCTGTGCTCCATTCCCGTGCCCCCACATTGCTCAGTACACTTATCAGTTCCTCGTCTTGCAATAATGTCAGTGCTGATGAATGATCCTTCAGTGTCTTTTCTGAAAAGTTGTCTATTTCAGCTTCCCAAACTTGTGTTTAAGAAAGAAAGACTTGACTTTATATAGCACCTTTCACAACCTCAGGACGTCCTAAAGTGGTTTACAGCCAATTAAAAACTTTTGAAGTGTAGTCACTGTTGTAATGTAGGAAATAAATAAAGAGGGGTCCTGTAAGAACTTGAACACTTCCACTCTCACATCTGGCCCAAAGAAGGCGGATGTGCTTATTGTCTTTGACGTCCTTGCTGCTTACCACAGCTTCCTGCAATCACCTGACTGCAAACTCCTGTGGCTAAAACTGTCTCTCAGCTCATCTCACAGAAGCCGCCTGCTGTCTGTTGCTCTCCTAGCCCTGATCACAGATACTGTGAATAACCTGCTGGGGTAAAAATTGGTCCTCGTTGTGCCCATTTTCTGGTTGGAAAACGGGGCGGGGGGTGGTTGCAAAAGGATCAATTTCAGGCACAAAGTCCCGCACTCGATCTGCGCCTGCGTTACGGGTGGCACCATATTGGTAAAGGTGGTTTTGTAGACACCCCGGGCGGCAGCCTAAAACAGGCGGTAGGCCCCTCGTTTACCTGACTTCTGTTCTAAGCCCCCTCGCTGAAATGGTTGGTGGTCGGTGGAGCAGGCGCTCAGTCCAGAGGTCGGGGGCAAGTTGGCGGAAACTAAGACACCTGGGCTGACTTTGGGAGCCTTGGAGGGGATTGATTCACCAGAATGGTACCTGGGCTTAGAGGGTTAAATTATGAGGACAGGTTTAAGTATTCCCTTGAGTTTAGAAGGTTGAGGGGTGATTTAATTGAGGTGTTTAAAATGATAAAGGGATTCGATAGGGTAGATACAGATAAACTATTTCCTCTGGTGGGGGAATCCAGATCAAGGGGACATAAATGTTAAAATTAGAGCCAGGCCATTCAGGAGTGAAATCAGGAAGCACTTCTTCACACAAAGGATATTGGAAATCTGGAATTCGCTCCAAGGCTGTGGATGCTGGGGGTCAATTGAAACTTTCAAGACTGAGATCGATAGATTTTTGTTGGGTAAGGGTGTCAGGGAGATGGAGTTAAGATACAGATCAGCCGTGATCTAATAGAATGACGGAACAGGCTCAAGAGGCTGAATGGCCTCCTCCTGTTCCTATGTCCAGAGTCATTTACAAATTCAGGAAAAGGTTCCAGTGGTAGACTTGCAGAGTAGAGGGGGATCTGAAGGCAAGTTTGGTGTAAATGATGCCAGTAATTAAGTGAAAGAGTGCGCTGTGCAGCAAGCCGCACTTAACGTGTTGCCTTGTCTCTCTCTCTCCCTGCCCGGCACAGCTGACCAGATTGAATACGTGAAGGCTGCAGTTTGCTACTATGGTTACGGGTTCTCAGATTTCTACCAGCTGCCCGCTGATGGCACTCGGGGTAGCCGGGATCTCCTCCTGGCCTTCTCCTGGCTATTACAGAGCATCCACCTGTTGGAGCAGCTGCTGAACCTGCACAGACTCCATGTGGAGGATCAGGCGTCACTCTACACGGTAAGGACACCCTGCAGCGCACAGCAGCACATTCTTTACTGGCGGTGTTTACAGAGGCAGCCACCCGTTCTGTGTAGGTGGCGAGCATGTATTTCTATACTCTTTTTGTAAAGGCTGGGACATGCCCAGTAAATGCAGCAGATTATCTCTGTGTAAACCTGCAACAACTCCCTGTCTCTCTGTCTCTTTACGTCTGTCTCTCTCTCTGTCTCTTTATGTCTCTTGCATTCTGTCTCTATCTCTTTCTCGGGCAGTCTCTGGTGTTCTCATGCTTTCTGTCTCGGGTGCTTCCTTACACACTCATGCACTGTTGTGCTGTCCATCTTGCACTGTTTTGCACTGTCTCCCTCTTCACTGTCTCTTTCTGTGTGCTCTCACGTTTTTCTCTCTCATGTTTCTCTCTCTCACGTTTCTCTCTCTCGTGACAATGTTCTCTTGTGCTTGCTGCTGCTTTCTTTTCCCACTTTCTCCTGCACGCTCCCTTGTGTTGTTTATTGCTTGATCTGGTGCTCTTTCGCTCGCACAATCTCTAGTTCTTGCTTTCGCCCGTGCTCTCCTGCTTGCTGTCTCTCTCTCTCTCCCTGTGTCTCTCTCTCTGTCTCGTTCTCTCTCTCTCTGTCTGTCTCAGTTGTATTCTGTGTTACCAATGCAGCCAGAAATCCAGCTCCAGGTTTTTTCCCTCCCCCTCACTCCCCTGCCTTACCTCCCTCACTCCCCCCTCCCTGAAGGTGCTGACTCACAGCCAGGGATTCAGCTCCAATGTGTTAATACTTGCAGGGGTTGTCATTTAAAAAAATATTTATAGTTTATTTTGCAATGAAAATACTCTTCAAAGCTTCAGAAAGATGGGACATTGTACTGGGTTGTTGTTTTCTATTAACTCTAATCATTTTTAAATGGGCATTTGTAAAGTAACACTTCAACAGGCACAGGCACAGGCAGTGTGTGTAGTCACCTCGCCAGCGACTACATCCTGGACAGGCTTTTGGTAAAGTGTGATGGTGAGAGCCCACAGACCCAGTGTACTGAAACTATCTTTGAATCGCACAACATAAACTTGTGACTTTTATTACTTGTGAGATAAGCTTAATTTAGCATTGTAATAGAACGCTTGGACTGTTCAGGGTTCCCATTGGCCAGCAGTAATTGTGGTGGCCACTCTTGCTTTCAGTGCAGGCAGGCTGCTCGTGTCAGTCCCACGGAGAGATCGGACGTTCGGGATGGCAGGCACCCAGTGGGAATGGACGTGCGGTACCTGCAGTGGTTACAGGGGAAGCTGCGATTCCGCTGGCGGAGTCTTCATAGTGCTCAGCAGGAGAGGTGTGCTGCCCTCTACAAGGTACACAACACACTGACCTTTACACAGCATCGCTCTCATCCCCCCTCACCAGGGTCAGGGCCCATTGGGTCTGAGTCGTGCTCCATCAGATAAGGTGCAGGCTGGAGTATGTTACAAGGCAGCGACACATTGAGGTTCAGTTAATGCCGTGAACTGTGAGCAAAGCTTAAAGCAGCTTATCAGTGTCGCCTGAACCCAGACGTGTGTTGTATCCTGAGAACAGCACGTACTGTGTTTATAATAAAAGCAGTGTGAAGGAGGCCAGGCTCCCACAATCAAACCTGGGATCTGGATTAAAGTGATAGATAATTCACTGCCTGTTAGAAGAGGATAGCAGACTCTGGGTATAGCACAAAATCATAGACTGTTCCAGCAGAGAAACGGGCCATTCAGCCCATCGTGTTTCTCTCCACATGAGCCATCTAGTCTAATCCCACTCTCCTGCTTAATCCCCCTAGCCTTTAATATCCCACTATAAGAACATAAGAAATAGGAGCAGGAGTAGGCTATTTGGCCCTTCGAGCCTGCTCCGCCATTCAGTTTGATCATGGCTGATCTTCTACCTCATCTCCACTTTCCTGCACTATCCCCATGTCCCTTGATTCCCTTAATATCCAAAAATCTATCGCTCTCTATCTTGAATATACTCAACGACTGAGCCTTCACAGCCCTCTGGGGTAGAGAATTCCAAAGATTCACCACCCTCTGAGTGAAGAGATTTCTCCCCATCTCAGTCCTAAATGGCCGACCCCTTATTCTGAGACTGTGACCCCTGGTTCTAGACTCCCCAGCCAGGGGAAACATCCTCCCAGCATCTGCCCTGTCAAGCCCTGTAAGAATTTTGTATGTTTCAATGAGATCACCTCTCATTCTTCTAAACTCTAGAGAATATAGGCCTAATCTACTCAATCTGTCCTCATAGGACAATCCCCCCATCCCAGGAACCAGTCAGGTCAACCTTCGTTGCACTCCCTCTATGGAGGATACAGGGAGAAAGCAGGAGAATGGGATTGTGTAAAATCGACCCTGAGAGAGACTTAAATTCAGTGCAGGCAGCAAGGGACAAATAACCCCCTTCTGGGTTAAAGCTTCTGTTTTTGTTTACAGCACAAGCCCATTACAGGGACAGTGAAACAAGTGTCACATTCTGATCTGTGATGTTGGATTTTAGATCCATTTGTACACCAGAGGATGCAGCAGCAGCCAGAGCTTTGATCATTTGTCTGCGACTGAAACACACCTGATCCAAGATCCTAAACAGTGCACTGAGGTGAGCTGGCTGTGGCCTAGACTGCACGTAACTCACCCTTTCTGCAGGGGTGGGACAGCCTAGTCCTGAGACTTTCTTTTTACAGCGTTGTTTACTGTCATTTTTAATTGCTTTCACTTCATCCTGTGAGCTCGGGGCCTCTGCAGCTGTGGGTGCAGACACCTGGAACCTGGTCCCAGCCTACTGCCAGTGCTCTCTATACCCGGCTGTCAGTAACTGCCCAGCCAGGACTCTCCCTTACTCCACGCATCGCGGCTCACGTTAGGAAGTGAACCTATGCCCATTGCTGCTCTGTGGTGCTGAGTGGTAGCCACATTCTACACTGTTCCTAGTCCAGGGGCTGAATGGTCTACTCCTTTTCCTAGGCCAGGACTAGGAAGAGAAGGCTGCTCTTCAGGCAGTGCACTGCCATTGAACGCCAACTCCTGAGGGTGTTGACTCCCACTGGTGCAGAGGCCCATGGGCACCGTCTGGTGACTCGCCCATGTGTTAGCCAAGGTGATACTGGGAGGATATTTGACTGTGGGAGCATCACAGCTGACGCTGATCTTGTCCTCGCCCAATGTATGTACCGGGGCACTTTACCAGGGATTGCTGGATAGTAATGAGGAGTGGGAGTCCTCGGCAGTTTTCCGCTCTCTAACCCAGGGATCTGAGGCCAGCTCTAACGGCTCTGTTGCCTCCCTGACTAAGATCAATGAATAACATAGACTAGTGGTCAAACCTAAGACTCCTGTTCTGTGTGGCTCAGTAACCACCTGAGGCAGTGGGGAGCGCTGCCCAGACTGTATTAATCAAGCAGTATTATTGGGGGGGGGGAGAGGCAGCCCAGACTGAGTACCTTCGCTACACGGACTGCAGCGGTTCAAGAAGGCGGCTCACCACCACCTTCTCAAGGGCAACTAGGGATGGGCAATAAATGCTGGCCTTGCTAGCGACGCCCACATCCCATGAACGAAAAAAAAATCGAGCTGTATTAACACAGGATATAAAGATCACCAGGTACATGAGATCTTACAGCAACAGGCTAACATTTCTGCTGATTTGCAGTTTTTACAGATCTATCTGTGGCCAAATTCCCAAGTACCCCCTCACGTTATGACCTCCTGCTAACTGTACTTGACTGGGGGATCGCTGAGGTTTCAGTTCACTACTGGCATTTAAGCTGTTCTGTGTTTCCCTGCCTGCTATCCACCTACCCTACAGATATAACCGCTGCCTCAGGCTATCAGCACCAGTCTCGGCATCTTTCTGTTCCCCTGCTAACATCATTTTCATTGCTGTAGTTTGTGCAGCTTCTGGAGCGTGAGAACGTGCGATTGGAGGCGTACCTGGAGTGGAAGCAGCTGGAGTCCTTATACTGGCAGTGGATGGTAAGAGAGCAGTACTGTTACCGAGCAGTGTGGGCAGAAACATTACTATCCCTAAATCCTGCACAGTGTGCTCGGTGTAACAGTAGAGACACTGTAACTCTGCGTGTTGTCACACTTGTAATTGAAATGAGTTTGCCCAACGTATTAGAAATATCAGAGCTGATTTTACTAAATTGATTTGAATGGCCAGAAATTCATGGAGAGAGTGCCCGAGATTTCCTGACATACACTCCCAGTGGGTGAGGCTCCCCACTGGGAGCACAATGTCCCACAACCAACCCTGGACATATTGTGAGTAAGTTGGCAGGTTGTACAGGGCTGTTTAAGTAACCCGTCGAGAAGGGACGAGACTTCACCCGCTGTTTTAAAAATCGAAACGCAGAGCAGCCGTGTTTCAGCTGCCGTGTTCCCCGGTGCTGCACCCGGTGATGTAGGACCGGCACAAAGTACCACCGCCAGGCTCGCTGACTCAGTCCTGCCGCAGTCCACATTGAGGCCGAGGACCATCGCAAACAACGTATCCAAATGGAGGGGATTCCCTAAACTCTGTCAGGCCAACCAATTGCCCCACCTTTAGCAGGAGTCCCGCACGGGGGAACCCGATCGCCCCTTTCCCAGTATTTCTCCTGCCGGAGAGTGAAAGGTTGCTGTGTAAGCGTTCACATTAATTGTAACCATCCTCTATTAATATTATTGGGCCGTATGGTTTTAAAGGAGGACTTTCGGGGACGATGGGATTGTCGGTCTCTTTAGCTTGGTCTTGTGCGTGTAGGGGAATGGATGAGATCAGATACACAAGATGAGATTAGTAACAAATGTCTGCTCCTTCTCAGGAAAGTGTGCTGGATGCCAAGCTGCAGGATACCCAGGACCCGCTGAATGCAAACGGTGTAACAGTCAATGATCGCCCACTGGACCAGACAGGGAAGCGCAGTGACCCTGATATCGTCAGAGAAACGGACAAACTCTCCAGTGAGTTCCTGAAGCTGCAATCGGAGCTGCAGGACCGGAGAACGGCAAAGGGTGAAATGGTAACCCTTTGTTTTTGTTGTTCCTTGGAGTGAAACACTGCACCCGATTGTTTCTGTTGCTCCAGTCGGGCGTGTTGTCCTCACAGCCTGATAACTCAGAGCAACAGAAACGGCAGAAAGCTGAAAAACTGACCAATAAATTCGCAGCACGAGGAACACAGAGAACATTTTTTATATTTGTTCTGGGGATGTGGGCATCGCTGGCAAAGCCGGCATTTATTGCCCATCCCTAGTTGCCCTTGAGAAGCTAATGGTGAGCCTTCTTGAACCGCTGCAGTCTGTGTGGTGACGGAGCTCCCACAGTGCGAAGAGAAAACTGCTTTTATTCAGGACAGGATTGGATTTGCAGTCAGTAGGGTCGAGATGATCAATGTCTAATGGTTTCTAAATGATTGTTTCTCACCACTATTCCTCTCAGCTTGCAGAGAACTTCTCATCGTGCTCTTACATCCAGTCGTCCTCCTTTTGTGGGCTCTCTGCAATCCTCCAGAAATATGCTGTTTATTTTTAGAAATCCTATAGATGTCTCCAGCACAGAAGGAGGCCATTCGGTCCAGCAGGTCTCTGCTAGCTCTTTGTTGGCACAATCCAGAATTAATACCCCGGTCTCTCCCCATACCCCTGTATCTTCCTCTACTTCAAATATTTATCTAATTTTCCCTTAAAAGGTGTAATGGTCTCTGCCTCAATCACTCCCCGTGATGAAGCATTCCGTGCTCCAACAACCTGCCATGTAAAGAAATGCTCCTAACCTTTCTCCTCACTCTCTTCGTGACAATTTTAAATTGATGACCCCTCATCACTGACTCCCGAACCAGAGGAAATAATCTCTCCCCGTTCACTCCATCAAAACTCTTCATTCTTTTAAAAATCTCTATTGAGTTTCCTCTCAGCCTTCTCTGCCCCAGTGGAAACAGTCTCAGAATCTCCAGTCTCTCCTCGCACGATAGGTTTTCATCCCTGGTGAATCTACGTCCTACTTTCTCTCATGGTGCTACACAGCGTCAGCAGTTACAAAATCCCACTCTTGGTCCAGAGCCATCAAACATTCAAATCCCAAACAGTGCCTTCGGCCACCTGCTACATCAACAAGTCCCAACAACGAGTGATATGATTGGGCCGGCAGTGCTTTCAGTGTTTGGTGTGGTATGTGCCAGTGTGCCTCTGGGTAACACTACGTATTAGTGCCCAAACCATGGGGTCACACCTGGTGCCACATTTGGCTGTGATGGTGAATGTGGCACCAACACACTTGGCCCGTTTATGGTTTGGCCTTGGGCTGGAGGGTACACAGTGTGGGAACCCAGGGATTCTACACGTTAACCCATTTACATCACTGGCCAATCACCAGCTCTTTCCACACAAGGACCGGGGCAAGTCAACGTGGAAGGGGGATGATTGTTCTTTTCCTTGGACAAGCAGGTCCCTCTACACAATTCTCCTGATCTCCAGGATGCGACAGATCAGAGCAGGTGCGATGAAGGTGGTTCCAAAGTCAAGGAAGGGCACATGATATAAGCAGGAGCTGAAATACAGCAACGAGGATTTTCTGTTCAATCCCTGGGCACGCTACAAATTAGGTGTCAGCCTTGGCTTCGTCTCCGCTCTGAGTCAGAAGGTTGTGGGTTCAAGCCCCACTTCAGAGACGAGCACATAATCGAGGCTGACACTCCGGTGCAGTACTGAGGGAGTGCTGCACTGTCAGAGAGGCAGTACTTAAGGAGTGCTGCACTGTCGGTGAGGCAGTGCTGCACTGTTGGAGGGGCAGTACTGAGGGAGCGCTGCACTGTCGGAGGGGCAGTACTGAGGGAGCGCTGCACTGTCGGAGGGACAGTACTGAGGGAGCGCCGCACTGTCGGATGGGTGGTACTGAGGGAGTGCTGCACTGTCGGATGGGTGGTACTGAGGGAGCGCTGCACTGTCGGAGGGGCAGTACTGAGGGAGCGCTGCACTGTCAGAGGGGCAGTATTGAGGGAGTGCTGCACTGTCGGAGGAGCAGTACTGAGGGAGCGCTGCACTGTCGGAGGGACAGTACTGAGGGAGTGCTGCACTGTCGAAGGGACAGTACTGAGGGAGTGCTGCACTGTCAGAGGGGCAGTACTGAGGGAGCGCTGCACTGTCGGAGGGGCAGTACTGAGGGAGTGCTGCACTGTCGGAGGGACAGTACTGAGGGAGTGCTGCACTGTCGGAGGGGCAGTACTGAGGGAGTGCTGCACTGTCGGAGGGGCAGTACTGAGGGAGCGCTGCACTGTCAGAGGGGCAGTATTGAGGGAGTGCTGCACTGTCGGAGGGGCAGTACTGAGGGAGCGCTGCACTGTCGGAGGGACAGTACTGAGGGAGTGCTGCACTGTCGAAGGGACAGTACTGAGGGAGTGCTGCACTGTCGGAGGAGCAGTACTGAGGGAGCGCTGCACTGTCGGAGGGACAGTACTGAGGGAGTGCTGCACTGTCGGAGATGCCGTCTTTTGGCTGAGATCAGGACCGCTGATCCAGTGGGACCTTTGAGTTCACTCCATGTGACTGTGGCATGTTGCGGTTTGCAATACAAAATCTGACCTCTAGCTGCTTGTATTTCTGTAGATTAAGGAACAGGAGCGAGGTATGGGAGATCATGCAGGACAGCGTGAAGCAGTGTTCCCGATACAATGTGATGTGGAACGGAAGCTGGCAGCAGTGCAAGCCAGAGCCAGCCATGAGAGGAAACGACACAGCCATGTCAGACTGGCATTGAGAGCCAACCCCACTCCCATCAGAACTAAACCTCCCTCTACACAAGAACACGACAGCTCCGGGAGTCTCAAGGCGTCGGAAGTGATCACAGAGTTAAGAGCCGAAGTGGCTGCATTAAAGAAAGAACTCCAAGAACTGCAGCAACTTTCCAAAGAGGCTCTCGGAGAGGTTGTGGAAAGGCTGGATGGAGTGATATGTATCCCTCCCATGCAGCGATGAGGCTCTGGGTATTTATAAACTGGTTAGCCACAGTACAATGACTAATGGGGCAGGCCTGAACTCGTAATCAGTTGTCTTACAGGTCAGTTCTGTTTAGTACATTCACTGAGTGATTTATCCTCTACAGCGAGAGACGAGGTTTGTCTAGTGAGATGTAAAGTCCTGTGAGCACCTGATCTTGGCCGTGCCATTGAGAAGGTGGTAAGAGGGAGGGAACAATCAGACGACTCCTGCAAGGTTACACTCGCACATCTCCCAGTGGCTGACCATACAGTGGCATTGATGAAGACCAGAGAGTAGATTGTCAGCCTGCTTTCTGTTCAGGGGATGTTGTGGAGCATGGGAGGCCCGGAAGAGGCGAAGGCTTGACTGGGGCAAATTTCACTGTTTTAAAAAAAAAGTCGGAATCACTCAGTTATGGTGTGATTTTAACCTCTCATTCGCCCTAATCCATTGTTGAAGTAAAGGTGTAGCAATCTGCCTGTTAGCTACTGGGTGAAAGGGTGGGCTTTGCCTCCACTGTGTTAATAGGAACAGGAGTAGGCCACTCAGCCTCTCAAGTCTGTTGCACCATTCAATTAGATCAAATTGAATGGCGGAACAGGCTCAAGGGACTGAATCTTAACTCCATTTACCCACCTTGGTTCCATAACCCTTAATACCCTTGCCTAGCAAAGATCTATCAATCTTCAATTGAACCCAGCCTCAACAGAGTTTTGGGGGAGAGAGTTCCATATTTCCACTACCCTTTGTGTGAAGAAGTGCTTCCTGACATCACCCCTGAATGGCCTAGCTCTAATTTTAAGGTTATTCCTTGTTCTGGACTCCCACCCACCCCCCACAACCAGAGGAAATAGTTTATCTCTACCTACCCTATCGAATATTTTAATCGTCTTAAACACGTTAACCAATGTGTGTTATTGTATCTCCCTGTTGGTTCTCAGTAGACCGGGGCAAGTGTGTACCGTGGAGCCTTGTGGGCCACGTGTAAAGTTTGATCCCCTGTTCCCATTAATTCCCGGATCACTCAGGTTGCCGATACTAACAGATCTGGGGGATCTGATTGAGGATTTATCCACCAAAGAGGCAACAACGCAGATAGCAGCTCCTTCCCAAACCTCCAGAGTAAGAAATATAAGCACAAACAGGACTGAGTTGCCTGGGTTTGGGGAGCCGGATTGCCAGGCTCGGGGATTGCAGTTCAGAGACCTCACCTGCAGTGCAAACCCCTGCCCCCCTCCGGTTTTTATTCTGAGTCAGCGATAACTGTCCGATCTTCAACTTTGTTCTTTGTGACTTTTTTCTTTTGTTGATTCTGTACTTGGTGAAACTGTCGCTGTAAATACGGTGAAGATTCTTGACCAGGCGTTGTACGAAAATTAAGAAATACACTCGAGAAATAAAAATGTGTGACTCATATGTGTGATATGCTATTGGAATCGAGTATATTTGTAAAACAATCCCTCTCTATTATAAAAGTTAATCCTCCCTCCAGTACCTGCCTTCATTTATCTGGAGTCAGTTAAATGAAGTTGCAGTGAGGTTCTTGTGACTATCATTAACCCTTTGAGCAGAAATCCATCCCATAATCAGGCAGAGGTAGCTGCCTGCACTCACCATTGGATGATCCCGGTGAGCCTTGGCTTTCATGGTGCTGTAAGGATGCAGTGACCCTCTGCACCAAAGGTAACACTTCAAAATGACAAAGGGGGACATTATTAAAAATGATAATCTAATTGCATTGCATTTCAATGTATGTAATCTGTATTGACTCTGGTAAATCCTGCGAATCAACAGCAATTGGCTGCCTTACTGGTGTTCCAGAGCCACGTCACAATTCAAAAAGTGACGCGGACAAGAGGAAGCAGCTGATTGAGTGAGTAGGGCCAGGTGAGTATTTATACTACTTGGTAGTTTGACAGTTAAGGTTAATAGTTTATAAAGTTTAGAAGGTCCTAATTTTTGTGGTTATAGTTTCTAAGGTCTCTGTTGTGCAGCAGGGAGGGCTAGTATACAAGAGCCCTTGAGTATATCATTTAATTGTAGTGTAATTTGTGGTATTGATTTGAGTTAATTTAAATTAATTAAAGGGTAAGTCATGGCAGCACAGCTCAGCCCCGTGGCATGCTCCTCCTGCACTATGTGGGAAATCAGGGACACTTCCTGTGTCCCTGTTGACCATGTGTGCGGGAATTGTATCCAGCTGCAGCTACTGGCAGACCGCATTGCGGCGCTGGAGTTGCGAATGGATACATACTGGAGCATTCGCGATGCTGAGGACATCATGGATAGCACGTTTAGGGAATTGGTCACACCGCAGGTAAAGGCTGCACAGGCAGGAAGGGAATGGGTGACCACCAGGCAGAGCAGTAGGCGCAGGCAGGTAGTGCAGGGGTCCCCTGTGGACATCCCCCTCTCAAACAGATATACCACTTTGGATATTGTTGAGGGAGATGGCTTATCAGGGGAAGGCAGCAGCAGCCAACTTCCTGGCACCATGGGTGGTTCTGCTGCACAGGATGGGAGGAAAAAGAGTGGGAGAGCTATAGTGATAGGGGTTTCTATTGTAAGGGGAATAGATAGGCGTTTCTGCGGCCGCAAACGAGACTCCAGGTTGGTATGTTGCCTCCCTGGTGCAAGGGTCAAGGATGTCTCGGAGCGGCTGCAGGGCATTCT
Organism: Squalus acanthias; assembly: GCA_030390025.1. Classification (NCBI taxonomy): domain Eukaryota; kingdom Metazoa; phylum Chordata; class Chondrichthyes; order Squaliformes; family Squalidae; genus Squalus; species Squalus acanthias. The sequence continues at coordinate 17,606,049 of CM059442.1, read as the reverse complement.
GGAGGGGGAGGGTGAACAGCCAGTTGTCGTGGTGCATATAGGTACCAACGATATAGGTAAAAAACAGGATGAGGTCCTAAAAGCTGAATATAGGGAGTTAGAAGATAAATTAAAAAATAGGACCTCAAAGGTAGTAATCTCAGGATTGCTACCGGTGCCACGTGCTAGTCAGAGTAGAAATAGAAGGATATTTCAGATGAATACGTGGCTAGAGGAATGGTGCAAGGGGGAGGGATTCAATTCCTGGGACATTGGAACCGGTTCTGGGGGAGGTGGGACCAGTACAAACTGGACAGTTTGCACCTGGGCAGGACCGGGACCGATGTCCTGGGGGAGTGTTTGCTGGTGCTGTTCGGGAGGGTTTAAACTAAAATGGCAGGGGGTTGGGAACCTGTGCAGGGAAACAGAGGAAAGGGAAGCAAGGATAGAAGCAAAAGACAGGAAGGAGAAAAGCAAAAGTGGAAGGCAGAGAAATCAAGGGTGTAAATCAAACAGGGCTACAGTAAATAATAATTCTAAAAGGACTAAGAGTGTTAAAAAATCAAGCCTGAAGGCTTTGTGTCTTAATGCGAGGAGCATTCGTAATAAGGTGGGTGAATTAACTGCGCAAATAGATGTAAACGGATATGATATAATTGGGATTATGGAGACATGGCTCCAGGGTGACCAAGGCTGGGAATTCAACATCCAGGGGTATTCAATATTCAGGAAGGACAGACAAAAAGGAAAAAGAGGTGGGGTAGCATTGCTGGTTAAAGAGGAGATTAACACAATAGTAAGGAAGGATATTAGCTCTGATGATGTGGAATCTGTATGGGTAGAGCTGAGAAATACCAAGGGGCAGAAAACGTTAGTGGGAGTTGTATACAGACCCCCAAACAGTAATGCTGAGGTTGGGGATGGCATCAAACGGGAAATTAGAGACGCGTGCAATAAGGGCACAGCAGTTATCATGGGTGACTTTAATCTACATCTAGATTGGGCTAACCAAATTAGTAACAATACTGTGGAGGAGGAATTCCTAGAGTGTATACGGGATGGTTTCCTGGACCAATATGTCGAGGAACCAACTAGAGATCAGGCCATCTTAGACTGGGTATTATGTAATGAGAGAGGATTAATTAGCAATCTTGTTGTGCGAGGCCCCTTGGGGAGGAGCGATCATAATATGATAGAATTCTTCATTAAGATGGAGAGTGAAGTAGTTGACTCAGAGACTAGGGTCCTGAATTTAAATAAAGGAAACTACGATGGTATGAGGCGCGAATTGGCTAGGATGGATTGGGGAGCGTTACTTAAAGGGTTGATGGTGGATAGGCAATGGCAAACATTTAAAGATCGCATGGATGAACTACAGAATTTGTTCATCCCTGTTTGGCCTAAAAATAAAGCAGAAAAGGTGACTCAACAGTGGCTAACAAGGGAAATTAGGGATAGCATAAGATCCAAGGAAAGGACATATAAATTGGCCAGAAAAAGCAGCAAACCTGAGGATTGGGAGCAGTTTAGGATTCAGCAAAGGAGGACAAAGGGATTAATTAAGACGGGGAAAATAGAATATGAGAGTAAGCTTGCAAGGAACATAAAAACTGACTGTAAATGCTTCTATAGATATGTGAAGAGAAAAAGATTGGTGAAGTCAAGCGTAGGTCCCTTGTCAGAATCAGGGGAATTTATAATGGGAAACAAAGAAATGGCAGACCAATTAAATACATACTTTGGTTCTGTCTTCACAAAGGAGGACACAAATAACCTCCCAGAGATGTCGGGGAACATAGGGTCTAATGAGAGGGAGGAATTGAATGAAATCAGTATTTGTAGGGAAATGGTGTTAGCGAAATTGACGGGATTGAAGGCCGATAAATCCCCAGGGCCTGAGAATCTACATCCTAGGGTACTTAAGGAAATGGCCCTAGAAATAGTAGATGCATTGCTGGTCATCTTTCAAAATTCTATAGACTGTGGAACAGTTGCCATGGATTGGAGGGTAGCTAATGAAACCCCACTATTTAAAAAAGGTGGTAGAGAAAAAACGGGGAATTATAGACCGGTAAGCCTGACATCGGTAGTGGGTAAAATGCTAGAGTCCATTATAAAAGATGTAATAGCAGAGCACTTGGAAAACAGTGACAGGATTGGACAAAGTCAACATGGATTTACAAAAGGTAAATCATGCCTGACTAATCTACTGGAATTTTTTGAGGATGTAACTGGTGGAATAGATAAGGGAGAACCAGTGGATGTGGTGTATTTGGACTTTCAGAAGGCTTTCGATAAGGTCCTGCATAAGAGATTAGCGTGCAAAGTTAAAGCACATGGGATTGGGGGTAAGGTACTGATTTGGATAGAGAACTGGTTGGCAGACAGGAAGCAAAGAGTTGGAATAAACGGGTCTTTTTCCGAGTGGCAGGCAGTGACTAGTGGGGTACCGCAGGGATTGGTGCTAGGACCCCAGCTATTCACAGTATATATTAATGATCTAGATGAGGGAACTAGATGTAATATATCTCTAAGTTTGCAGACAACACAAAGCTGGGTGGGCGTGTGTGCTGTGAGGAGGATGCAGAGAAACTCCAGTATGATTTGGACAGGTTGGGTGATTGGGCAGATGCATGGCAGATGCAGTGTAATGTGGATAAATGCAAGGTTATCCACTTTGGTGGCAAAAACAGGAAGACAGATTATTATCTGAACGGCAATAGATTGGGAAAAGGGGAAGTGCAACGAGATCTGGGAGTCCTTGTGCACCAGTCGCTGAAGGTAAGCATGCAGGTGCAGCAGGCGGTTAAGAAGGCAAATGGTATGTTGGCCTTCATAGCGAGAGGATTCGAGTACAGGAGCAAGGATGTCTTGCTGCAGTTGTACAGGGCCTTGGTGAAACCACACCTTGAGTATTGTGTGCAGTTTTGGTCGCCTTATCTGAGGAAGGATGTTCTTGCCATGGAGGGAGTGCAGCGAAGATTTACCAGACTGATACCTGGGATGGCAGGAATGACGTATGAAGAGAGATTGGGTCAATTAGGCTTATATTCGCTAGAGTTTAGAAGAAAGAGGGGATCTCATTGAAACTTATAAAATTCTAACAGGACTAGACAGACTAGATGCAGGAAGGATGTTCCCGATGGTGGGGGAGTCCAGAACCAGCGGTCATAGTCTAAGGATAAGGGGTAAGCCATTTATGACTGAGATGAGGAGGAATTTCTTCACCCAGAGAGTGGTGAACCTGTGGAATTCTCTACCACAGAAGGCAGTTGAGGCCAATTCATTAAATATATTCAAGAAGGAGATAGATATATTTCTTAAGGTTAAAGGGATATGGGGAGAAAGCAGGGACAGGGTAATGATCTCATTAAATGGTGGAGCAGGCTCGAGGGGCCGAATGGCCTACTCCTGCATCTATCTTCTATGCTTCTATAACTCCCTATGCTTCTATCCTCAGTTACTCCTGTTTGATTGTATGAGGAACTGAAGAATGCAAAAGACCCAGAAACTAACTAACCAGGCAGTGAAATTCCTGCCTGAATACTCAGTCTGCTTGAAATGTCATATTGTACTTGACCAATTTGTGAATACTCACTGTCACTTTCAGCTAGGTGCCCTGAACTCCAATATTCACACATTGTTTCTGACTCGGTATGTTTCATTAATGCAGAAGGCAGGCATCAGCACCTTTATCCACAGCCAGGATTATTTAGAAAATGATCCCCCCAAAATAGTACCTGGACACAATTCAATACTATTGTATTGCCGGCGCAGACTCGATGGGCCGAATGGCCTCCTTCTGTGGTATATTGTCTGATTCTATTCCTAGTACACAATGCCAGCATTCGCATCTGGTTTCTGAAAGTAGTAATTATGGGCCACAGAAAGCAGAAGGTACAAAACGAGAAGAACAAGGGGGAGGTGAGGAGAAAACAAATGTGAGGCAGTGGGAAAGAGGAAAAATAACCGGGAGAAAATGAAAACAAGGCAAAGGGTTATTCTGAAAAAAGGAAAGGTTCAAAGCCTTGTGATGGAGACAGAGTGACTGACTGGAAACGGACGCACAGAACCAGTTTGCATGCGTGTTAGGTGCTGGGAAACTTTATATTTCTCCACTCTCATGTCCCAGGGCTGTTAGTTATTTCCAAATCTGAGAGCGATTGGAAGGATCTGTTTGTCTTTGGACCAATGGCGGCTGCCGGAAGTGTACCGCTGATGTTTTTGGAAAGCGCTCCATCGCCGGCCCGGAGGACGGGTTTGAGCGGCGGACCTGAGCGGGTATCCGGTGGTGGCTGCGGGAGGACAGAGCGGGAGAGAAGGTGAGAGAGAGAGGGGGTGAGAGAGAGAGAGAGAGAGAGAGAGTGGG
>CM059442.1:17572273-17601501 GCA_030390025.1 Squalus acanthias | reverse complement strand
GCGCGAGAGAGAGAGTGAGAGAGAGTGGGGGGGTGAGAGAGAGAGAGAGTGGGGTGGGTGAGAGAGAGAGAGAGAGAGAGAGAGTGGGGGGGGTGAGAGAGAGAGAGTGGGGGGGGTGAGAGAGAGAGTGAGTGGGGGGGGGTGGGTGGGTGAGTGGGTGGGTGTGACGGACTGGGATCTGCCTCCAGTCATCCTGTAATCTTCCCTCATGTGAATCAGCAAAGCTCAGTGTAACTCCTGGAACTCAGTCAGTCAGCATCTGTGGCGAGACCAGGACCCATTAACCTTCACTCCCGAAACATCGCCCATCTCCGCCCCTGCCTCAGCTCATCTGCTGAAACCCTCATCCAAACCTTTGTGACCTCTAGACTTGACTATTCCAGCGCACTCCTGGCCCGCCTCCCATCAACCCTCCGTAAACTTAAGCTCATCCAAAGCTCGGCTGCCTGTGTCCTAACTCGCACCAAGTCCCGTTCGCCCATCACCCCCGTGCTCACTGACCTACATTGGCTCCCGGTTAAGCAGCGCCTCGTTTTCAAAATTCTCATCCTTGTTTTCAAATCCCTCCATGGCCTCACCCCTCCCTATCTCTGTAATCTCCTGCAGAGTATTTACAGTAATAAACTTCGCTTGACTGAGATACTAAAATAATAAAGATGCTTCTCCTGTGCTAACTCTTAATGTTTAATCGAATTCTGAAGCACACTCACTCAGTCAGAGCCTTGGCCCAGACCAGTATCTCTACTGGTGTCAGACTGATGGGTGAACTGAGCACTGGCTCATGGTCCCAAGCTCCCGATCACAGAGCTGCCTGTTGAAGGGACGGCTGATAATCTAGGCCCTGCCTCTCTCGGGTTGACCCGTGTCTTTGGCCCAGGGATAACTGTCAATCAAAGCAGTACCTCACCAGGACCCCCATGTGAATGGAATGATGTGATTCAGTGATCTGAGCCTAATATTGATCGGCAACCAAGTACAATCACATCAAGGACTTCCTGAGCTGTGCACCTAGTCTTAACGCAAGGAACAACAATAACTAAATGCCACATTGCCCCTTTCAGCAAGCTTTCACACTTGACTGACATCTTAGCGACAGCATTGAGTTAAAGGCACAATCGAGAGCACAGAGCTGGTGGAATTGTACAGTGAGTCTGTTCTTTCCCTTCAGGTACCCAGACTGACCGCCAGTGTGAGGAGGAGCCCAGGCTGACCGCCGGTGTGAGGAGGAGCTCAGACTGACCGCCGGTGTGAGGAGGAGCCCAGACTGACCGCCGGTGTGAGGAGGAGCCCAGGCTGACCACCGGTGTGAGGAAGAGCCCCGACTGACCGCCGGTGTGAGGAGGAGCCCAGGCTGACCGCCGGTGTGAGGAGGAGCCCCGACTGACCGCCGGTGTGAGGAGGAGCCCTGACTGACCGCCGGTGTGAGGAGGAGCCCAGGCTGACCGCCGGTGTGAGGAGGAGCCCAGACTGACCGCCGGTGTGAGGAGGAGCCCAGGCTGACCGCCGGTGTGAGGAGGAGCCCTGACTGACCGCCGGTGTGAGGAGGAGCCCAGGCTGACCGCCGGTGTGAGGAGGAGCCCAGGCTGACCGCCGGTGTGAGGAGGAGCCCTGACTGACCGCCGGTGTGAGGAGGAGCCCTGACTGACCGCCGGTGTGAGGAGGAGCCCAGGCTGACCGCCGGTGTGAGGAGGAGCCCAGACTGACCGCCGGTGTGAGGAGGAGCCCAGGCTGACCGCCGGTGTGAGGAGGAGCCCCGACTGACCGCCGGTGTGAGGAGGAGCCCTGACTGACCGCCGGTGTGAGGAGGAGCCCAGGCTGACCGCCGGTGTGAGGAGGAGCCCAGACTGACCGCCGGTGTGAGGAGGAGCCCAGGCTGACCGCCGGTGTGAGGAGGAGCCCAGACTGACCGCCGGTGTGAGGAGGAGCCCCGACTGACTGAGGTTTTCTGGATATTTTGATGGAGGAGGTGAGTGATGCAAGTGGAAATCACAATGATTCCAGTGCTCTCTTATCCCTCTCCCCGCACTATTGTTAAGATTAACAGGCTGTTAATCCAACTGATTGATCACTGCCCTTGATCCTGGGCAGAGCAGCAAGATGTTCATCCCATCACTATGGTCGGGATGTGAACTCCGCCAATCCTTGGATACAATATCTTTATATATTATGTGTACAGGGGATGCGGTTTGTGTGTTTTTTTTTAATTAGTTCCGGGATGTGGCAACAGCAGCATTTATTGCCCATCCCTAGTTGCCCTTGAGAAGGTGGTGGTGAGCCGCCGCCTTGAACCACTGCAGTCCGTGTGGTGAAGGTACTTCCACAGTGCTGTTAGGGAGGGAGTTCCAGGATTTTGACCCAGCGACGATGAAGGAACGGCGATATATTTCCTAGTCAGGATGGTGTGTGACTTGGAGGGGAACTTGGAGGTGATGGTGTTCCCATGCGCCTGCTGCCCTTGTCCTTCTAGGTGGTAGAGGTCGCGGGTTTGGGAGGTGCTGCCGAAGAAGCGTTGGCAAGTTCCTGCAGTGCATGTTGTAGATGGTACACACTGCAGCCACGGTGCGCTGGTGGTGATGGAAGGAGTAAATATTTAAGGTAGTGAATGGGGTGCCAATCAAGCGGGCTGCTTTGTCTTGGATGGTGTCGAGCTTCTTGAGTGTTGTTGGAGCTGCACTCATCCAGGCAAGTGCAGAGTATTCCATCACACTCCTGACTTGTGCCTTGTAGATGGTGGAAAGACTTTGGGGAGTTAGGAGGTGAGACACTCGCCGCAGAATACCCAGCCTCTGACCTGCTCTTGTAGCCACAGTATTTATGTGGCTGGTCCAGTTAAGTTTTTGGTCAATGGTGACCCCCAGGATATTTTTGGTGGGGGAGTCGGCGATGGTAATGCCATTGAATGTCAAGGGGCAGTAATTAGACTCTCGCTGGTTCGAGATGGTCATTGCCTGGCACTTGTGTGGCATGAATGTCACTTGCCACTTATCAGTCCAAGCCTGAATGTCGTCCAGGTTTTGCTGCATGAGGGCATGGACTGCTTCATTATCTGAGGAGTTGCGAATGGAACTGAACACTGTACAATCATCAGCGAACATCCCCACTTCTGAACTTATGATGGAGGGAAGGTCATTGATGAAGCAGCTGAAGATAGTTGGGCCTAGGACTCTGCCCTGAGGAACTCCTGCAGTGATGTCCTGGGGCTGAGATGATTGACCTCCAACAACCAGAACCATCTTCTTTCGTGCTAGGTATGACTCCAGCCAGTGGAGAGTTTTCCCCCTGATTCCCATTGACTTCAATTTTACTAGGGCTCCTTGATGCCAGACTCGGTCAAATGCTGCCTTGATGTCAAGGGCAGTCACTCTCACCTCACCTCTGGAATTCAGCTCTTTTGTCCATGTTTGGACCAAGGCTGTAATGAGGTCTGGAGCTGAGTGGTCCTGGCGGAACCCAAAATGAGCATCGGTGAGCAGGTTATTGGTGAGTAAGTGCCGCTTGATAGCATTGTCGATGACACCTTCCATCACTTTGCTGATGATTGAAAGTAGACTGATGGGGTGGTAATTAGCCGGATTGGATTTGTCCTGCTTTTTGTGGACAGGACATACTTGGGCTATTTTCCACATCGTTGGATAGATGTCAATGTTGTAGCTGTACTGGAACAGCTTGGCTAGAGGCGAGGCTAGTTCTGGAGCGCAAGTCTTCAGCACGACAGCCGGGATGTTGTTGGGTCCCATAGCCTTGGATGTATCCAGTGCGCTAAACTGTTTCTTAATGTCATGTGGAGTGAATCAAATTGGCTGAAGACTGGCTTCTGTGATGGTGGAGACCTCAGGAGCCGGCCAGGATACATCATCCACTCGGCACTTCTGGCTGAAGATGGTTGCAAATGCTTCAGCCTTGTCTTTTGCACTTGCGTGCTGGGCTCCACCATCATTGAGGATGGGATATTCATGGAGCCTCCTCCTCCTGTTAGTTGTTTAATTGTCCACCACCATTCACAACTGAATGGGTCAGGACTGCAGAGCTTTGATCTGATCACTGGTTGTGGGATTGTTTAGCTCTGTCTATAACATGCTGCTTCCGCTGTTTAGCATGCATGTCGTCCTGTATTGCAGCTTCCACAGGTTGGCATCTCATTTTTAGGTATGCCTTGTGCTGCTCCTGGCATGCTCTTCTGCACTCCTCATTGAACTAGGCTTGTTGGTAATGGTAGAGTGAGGGATATGTTGGGCCATAAGGTTACAGATTGTGGTGGAATACAATTCTGCTGCTGCTGCTGATGACCCACAGCGCCTCATGGATGCCCTGTTTTGAGCTGCTAGATCTGTTCTGAATCTATCCCATTTAGCACGGTGGTAGTGCCACACAACACATGGAGGGTGTCCTCAGTGTGAAGACAGGACTTCGTCTCCACAAGGACTGTGTGGTGGTCACTGCTACAAATACTGTCAGGGACAGATGCATCTGCAATAGGTAGATTGGTGAGGACGAGGTCAAGTAGGTTTTTCCCTTGTATGATAGCAAAATACTGCGGATGCTGGAAATCCGAAATAACAACAGAAAACGCTGGAAAAACTCAGCAGGCCAGGCAGCATCCGTGGAGAGAGAAAGAGAGTTAACGTTTCAGGTCGATGACCTTTCATCAGAAAGGTTTTTCCCTTGTGTTGGTTTTCTCATCACCTGCCGCAGGCCCAGTCTGGCAGCTATGTCCTTTAGGACTCGGCCAGCTCGGTCAGTCATGGTGCTGCCTGTGGGAGTGGAAGTTCGTATTACCTGAATATTCTTTCTGCGCAGTCTGTGAGACCAGCAGATGCTGGGTTAAAAGTGAATACAGCTTTCTGCTGAGCATTGGGTAAATTGGGTAAGAAGAGTTCAAAGCAAAGCATATCCTCACAGGAAAGAAGATACTAGAAGGTGTGAGAGTCATTCGGCCAGATCCGAATGTGTTAATTTGATCACCTGTGTGTTATAGTAATAAAATGGATGGCAAGATTTTTATTGCAGCAATTCGAAGAGTTGAGTGCCTGGTTTAGTTTATGTTGTTATTCTGTTGGCATTTGTATTATCCTTTTATGTACCATGATTTATTGATAGTGTGCATGGAATGTAGTGATCAAAGGGGGAAATTAATATAAGAAATGTAAGGGAACACTATATAGCAGCTCACACTGGAATCGGATAGTGTGTGTCTCAAAAGCAGCTTGTGCTCACATTGGTATTGCGAAGTGTGTGTCTCAGCAGCACTCATACTGGTTGTGGATAGTATGAGGTTTCAATAAAGACTTGATCCTGCATTACTACAACTGAGTGTGTGTGCAATCTGACATTTAAAGCAACGAAACAAAAAAGAAGAAAGCAGTCCAACACTGCCAAGCCACACATTGAATGTCCCCTGCCCAGAGTACATTCTTTGCCCTTACTACTATCAGTGCTTCTTCCAAGTGGTGTTCAACATGGAGGAGTACTGAATCATCAGCTGAGGGAGGGCGCTAGGCGGTAATCAGCAGGAGGTTTCCTTGCTCATGCTTGACCTGAAGCCATGTGATTTAATGGGGTCCGGAGTCAATCTTGGGGACTCCCTGGGCCACTCCCACCCGACTGTATACCACTGTGCTACCACCTCTGGTGGGTCTGTCCTGCTGGGATAGGACATACCCAGGGATTTTGATGGAGGAGTCTGGGACATTGGCTGAAAGGTATGATTCTGTGAGTATGACTATCTCAGGCTGTTGCTTGACTAATCTGTGGGACAGCTCTCCCAATTTTGGCACAAGTCCCCAGATGTTGGTGAGGAGGACTTTGCAGAGTTGACTGGGCTGGGTGTGCCGTTGTTGTGTCCGAAGCCGGTGCCTAGGTCGATGCCGGGTTATTTTTCGAAGCGATTTTTGTACAACTGAGTGGCTTGCTAGGCAGAGGACATTGCTGTGGGTCGGGAGTCACTTATAGGCCAGACCAGGTAAGGACGGCAGATTTCCTTCCCTAAAGGACATTAGTGAACCAGATGGGTTTTTACGATAATCCGATAATTTCATGGTCACTATTACTGATACTAGCTTTTTATTCCAGATTTATTTACTTAACTGAATTTAAATTCCCCAGCTGCTGTGGTGGATTATTAGACCAGTAACATAACCACTATGCTATCTTACCCATCAGTACTCCTTACTGCACTCCGATCCAAGCCCTCATGTTCTGTATTTTTTTTGCACAGTCAGGTTCAGAAGATGGTGAAGTTGCTATTTTCCAGCGTGGCACCACAGGATTAATTTCATATCTGCCGGAGGATCTGAGGGACCTATCCCTCGACGACCCAGTTCTTGAGGTAAAATCCAACTGTTCGTCACGTATACCATTCCTTTAACATCCTTGCAGGAACATTGTATCAGGCTGCCTGTGCTTGGCGATAGAGCGTCAGTTTCACAACACTCCAGCTCGGCCGACACTGCATTGATTTGAAGTATACATGTTATAGTCTGCGAGTTGAAGTATGCATGTTATAGTCTGCGCGTTGAAGTATGCACGCTGGAGTCTGCGTGTTGAAGTATACATGTTACAGTCTGCGTGTTGAAGTGCATTGGGCTGATCGTCTTTGTATTTGAGTCAGTAAAGCAACACAACAACCTAAACCTGTTACAAGTCAGTTACTTTATTGGTTAAAATGAATGCACCGCTGAGGCTGCCGGACATCACTGTGTCCACGAGCTGCCGCTACAGGCGGTACGAGAGCAGTCCAGTGATGACTCTTTGGCAAAGGCCTGGGCTCTGCTCAGCCCTGTGCAGCTGCAGGATTGAGAGCTGAGCAAGTGAGTGTCAGACCCACCTGTCCCCTCTCCATGACAGTGTGTATTGGTGCTCCCGGTTGTTCTCGCATCACTCGGCCTAACTTTGTAATAGATCAACTCCACCCCTTCTACAGTCAAGTACAAGGTCACGGGTTTGGGAGGTGCTGCCGAAGAAGCCTTGGTGAGTTGCTGTAGTGCATCTTGTAGATGGTACACACTGCAGCCACGGAACGCCGGTGGTGGAGGGAGTGAATGTTTAAGGTGGTGGATGGGGTGCCAATCAAGCGGGCTGCTTTGTCCTGGATGGTGTCGAGCTTCTTGAGTGTTGTTGGAGCTGCACTCGTCCAGGCAAGTGGAGAGTATTCCATCACTCTCCTGACTTGTGCCTTGTAGGTGGTGGAAAGGCTTTGGGGAGTCAGGAGGTGAGACACTCGCCGCAGAATACCTAGCCTCTGACCTGCTCTTGTTGCCACAGTATTTATGTGGCTGGTCCAGTTAAGTTTCTGGTCAATGATGACCCCCAGGATATTGATGGTGGGGGATTCGGCGATGGTAATGCCTTTGAATGTCATGGGGGGGTGGTTAGACTCTCTTGTTGGAGATAGTTGCCTGGCACTTGTGTGGCGTGAATGTTACTTGCCACTTATCAGCCCAAGCCTGAATATCATCCAGGTCTTGCTGCATGAGGGCATGGACTGCTTCATTATCTGAGGAGTTGCGAATGGAACTGAACACTGTGCAATCATCAGTGAACATCCCCACTTCTGACCTTATGATGGAGGGAAGATCATTGATGAAACAGCTGAAGATGGTTGGGCCTAGGACACTGCCCTGAGGAACTCCTGCAGTGATGTCCTGGGGCTGAGATGATTGACATCCAACCACCACAACTATCTTCCTTTGTGCTAGGTATGACGCCAGCCAGTGGAGAGTTTTCCACCTGATTCCCATTGACTTCAATTTTACTCGGGCTCCTTGATGCCACACTCGGTCAGATGCTGCCTTGATGTCAAGGGCAGTCACTCTCATCTCACCTCTGGAATTCAGCTCTTTTGTCCATGCTTGGACCAAGGCTGTAATGAGGTCTGGAGCCGAGTGGCCAGGGCGTAACCCAAACTGCGCATTGGTGAGCAGGTTATTGGTAAGTGCCGCTTGATAGCACTGTCGATGACACCTTCCATCACTTTGATGATGATTGAGAGTAGACTGATGGGGTGGTAATTGGCCGGATTGGATTTGTCCTACTTTTTGTGAAGAGGACATACCTGGGCTGTTTTCCACATTGGCGGATAGATGCCAGTGTTGTAGCTGTACTGGAACAGCTTGGCTAGAGGCGCGGCTAGTTCTGGAGCACAAGTCTTCAGCACCACAGCCGGGATGTTGTCGGGGCCCATAGCCTTTGCTGTATCCAGTGCGCTCAACCGTTTCTTGATATCACATGGCTTCTGTGATGGTGGGGACCTCAGGAGGAGGCCGAGATGGATCATCCACTTGGCACTTCTGGCTGAAGATGGTTGCAAATGCTTCAGCCTTGTCTTTTGCACTCGCGTGCTGGGCTCCACCATCATTGAGGATGGGGATATTCATGGAGCCGCCTCCTCTTGTTAGTTGTTTAATTGTCCACCACCATTCACGACTGGATGTGGCAGGACTGCAGAGCTTTGATCTGATCCGTTGATTGTGGGATTGCTTAGCTCTGTTTATAACATGCTGATAGTCCTGTGTTGCAGCTTCCCCAGGTTGGCACCTTATTTTTAGGTACGCCTGGTGCTGCTCCTGGCATGCTCTTCTGCACTCATTGAGCCAAGGTTGGTCCCCTGGCTTGATGGTAATGGTAGAGTGAGGGATATTCCAGGCCATGAGGTTAAAGATTGTGGTGGAATACAATTCTGCTGATGGTCCACAGCACCTCATGGATGCCCAATTTTGAGCTGCTAGATCTGTTCTGAATCTATCCCGTTTAGCACGGTGGTAGTGCCACACAACACAATGAAGGGTGTCATCAGTGTGAGGACACGACTTCATCTCCACAAGGACTGTGCGGTGGTCACTGCTACTAATAATTTCATGGACAGATGCATCTGCGTCAGGTAGATTAGTGAGGACTTGGCCAGCTCGGTCAGTAGTGGTGTTACCGAGCCACTCTTGGTGATGGACATTGAAGTCCCCCACCCAGAGTACATTCTGTGCCTCAGTGCTTCTTCCAAGTGGTGTTCAACATGGAGGAGTACTGATTCATCAGCTGAGGGAGGGCGGTAGGAGGTTTCCTTGCCCATGCTTGACCTGAAGCCATGAGACTTCATGGGGTCCGGAGTCAAGGTTGACAACTCCCAGGGCCACCCCCTCCCGACTGTATGCCACTGTGCCGCCACCTCTGGTGGGACAAGACATACCCAGGGATGGTGATGGAGGAGTCTGGGACATTGGGACATTGGCTGAAAGGTATAATTCTGTGAGTATGACTATGTCAGGCTGTTGCTTGACTAGTCTGTGGGACAGCTCTCCCAATTTTGGCACAATTCCCCAGATGTTGGTGAGGAGGACTTTGCAGGGTTGACCGGGCTGGGTGTGCCGTTGTGTCTGAAGCCGGTGCCTAGGTCGATCTGTCCGGTTTTATTATTACTGTTTCTCATAGCGGTTTGTTGCTGTGCGTCTGGAGTCATATATAGGCATTAGGGATTTCCTTCGGTAAAGGACATTAGTGAACCAGATGGGTTTTTACAACAATCTGATAGTTTCATTACCTGAATTTAAATTCCCCAGCTGCCGTGGTGGGATTTGAACTCTTGTCTCCAGATCAATCTACCAGGCCTCTGGATTACTAGTCCAGTAACATAACCACTATGCTACCGTTCCCGGTTGTGATTTAGACTCCTTTACCTCCCAGTAATCTGATCATTCTAAGGTCACAGCACACACATTATGATTGCCATTCCTTACTGCCCAGGTTGGATGTCTGTTGTGACGTTGTACCTCTGACGTTACACACTCATGACTAAGTACGGACCGCCTCCTATGGTGACCTTTCACCCCGGGATCTGGGGTCACATCCAGGTCAGACTGATGGGATGGAAATCTCCAGTGACTGTAAGGGTCCTTTGTGAAATGAGTTTGCGCAGTCTCAGTCTAGTGCCAGTAGGTTTGAGTCTACATCATAAACCTGCCCTCATAGGCATTTTGTTCGGAGGGAGCTTTACCCTGCATTTCTGAATGGAGAGGTTGAGCAATAAGGTATCTCTGTCTGTCTGTGTCTCACTTTCACTCCTGTACCCAGCACCACTCTTTCTCAGGTTGGTGTGAGTAACTGAGGTGAGCAGTCTCTAATCCCAGCTCTGCTCCACTTGTTACTCACAAGTAGAGTCCTCTAAAGCTTTCTCTCTGTTACAGGCCCCTCATGGGACCATCCAGGAGGAGCTGGATTGGGGTGTCCAGCAGCTGCAGACCGGGCTCATCCAGCTCGAGCTGTCGCCACAACATGGTAAGTAGTCAGGGCTGCGGGCCTGGACCCCAAGCCCAGGGTCGGTGGGTGGTGAGAGGGCCTGGACCCCAGCCCAGGGTCGGTGGGCGGTGAGAGGGCCTGGATCCCAAGCCCAGGGTCGGTGGGCGGTGAGAGGGCCTGGATCCCAAGCCCAGGGTCGGTGGGTGGTGAGAGGGCCTGGATCCCAAGCCCAGGGTCGGTGGGCGGTGAGAGGGCCTGGATCCCAAGCCCAGGGTCGGTGGGTGGTGAGAGGGCCTGGATCCCAAGCCCAGGGTCGGTGGGTGGTGAGAGGGCCTGGATCCCAAGCCCAGGGTCGGTGGGTGGTGAGAGGGCCTGGATCCCAAGCCCAGGGTCGGTGGGTGGTGAGAGGGCCTGGATCCCAAGCCCAGGGTCAGTGGGTGGTGAGAGGGCCTGGATCCCAAGCCCAGGGTCGGTGGGCGGTGAGAGGGCTGTCTCTCTCTCTCTCTCTCTGGCTCGTTCTGTCTCTCTCTCTCTCTCTCTCTCTCTGACCCGCTCTGTGTGTCTCTCTCTCTCTCTCTCTCTCTCTCTCTGGCCCGCTCTGTCTCTGTCTCTCTCTCTGGCCCGTTCTGTCTGTCTCTGTCTCTCTCTCTCTCTCTCTCTGGCCCGCTCTCTCTCTCCCTCTGCATCGGAGTTTTGAGCAAAGGTTAAGGGAGTGGGTTTGTTCTTGGAAAAGCGGAGAGTTCAAAGTGATCTAATGGAGTCTTTCAAAATATTGAAGGGAATTGAGAAAGCTCATTGAGAGAGGGAGTCCAGGCGCCGCTGGAGGGCTCACACCACCGGAGCGTTCAACCATTGGGAGGATTTTCTGGGAAAATTATTTCACAAAATGTAATAGACAAATGGAATCATTTATCAGGAAAAGAGATTAAAAGATAACTCAAAATGGACAGAGACAGGATAAATGTGGGAGCATTTGTGGGAGAGCCAGTTTTTTCTTATTCTGTAAAATGTCCTGTATCTAAATGACCAATCGTTTTTAACTCCACAGCTCTGAACCCGACCCCAGCAGCGATTCAGCAACGTGATGCCGAGGACTGTGCGAGTGTAGAGAATGGGAAATGGTCCGGGAGCTGCAGTCAGTCGCAGAGCGGCTTCCAGTTTAATTTCATACTGCCCGAGGGAGCGAGCGATGATCCCGTTGAAATACGTCCAGCTCTCAGCTGCCTGAACTCTGACCCCTCAGACTCTAGCAGACGACAGCAGGCTGGGAGCGGTGACGTTGTAAATGAAGATTCTCGTCTGAGCACAGAGGAGGAGAAGCTGAAAATCTTTCCAGGAGCAGAGAACCAAGAGTCCGATTTTAAGTTTAATTTTGCAATCTCTGAGGCAGATGGTGAACTGCAGCATGGGAACTGTACCGTGCGATCTGTGCCTGTAGTTCAGAGCACGGAGGCAAGGGCTGATCCCATGCTGCTAAGCTCTCATCTGGCCGAACACCTCCAGAACCATGAAAATACGGCCTCCAAACCCTCGCAGAAAAAGAAGAAAAATAAATTGCGGAGCAGTAAACCCGCGGCTGAACCTGTGAGAGGCGGAGAGAAGCGGAGCAGGGACAGCGATGGGAGAGAGAGGAACACTGCTGCTCAGGGAGAAGGGCGCTGCCTGGTACGGAGACACGGGCAACTCCCGAGGAACACTGACCGTTCATAAGCCAAGAGTTGCAGGTTGTTGCGGGGAGGGAGGTGCACTCTGAGTTCCAGGTTCAAATTGAACACCGATTGATCAGGTCAATGAGTTCGGCGTGGTCTCAGACTACTGCTTCATAGGTCAGACCCCCCACAGCATAAAATAGCCCCCGTTCAGTAGGCATTCCCATTTTGATATGAGAAATGTAAGTACAGTCTGAGGATTGGGAGGATTTTAGAATTCAGCAAAGGAGGACCAAGAATTTGATAGAGAGAGAAAATAGAATATGAGATAAACTAGCAAGAGACATAAAAACAGATTGTAAAAGCTACTATAGGTATGTAAAAAGGAAGAGATTAGCGAAAGTAAATGTGGGTCCCTTATAGGCAGAGACAGGAGAAATTATAATGGGGAATAAGGAAATGGCAGAGACATTAAACAAATACTTTGCATTTGTCTTCACAGAAGAAGTCACAAAAAACATTCCGGAAATAGTGGGGAACCAAGGGTCTAGTGAGAATGAGGAACTGAAAGAAATTAGTATTTGTAAAGAAACAGTGCTGGAGAAATTAATGGGACTAAAGGCCGACAAATCCCCTGGACCTGATGGTATGGTAGCATAGTGGTTATGTTACTATACTAGTAATCCAGAGGCCTGGAATAATGATCCGGAGACGCAAGTTCAAATCCTACCACGGCAGCTAGAGTATTTAAATTCAATTAAATAAATCTGGAATAAAAAGCTAGTATCAGTAATGGTGACCATGAAACCACCGGATTGTCATAAAAACCCATCTGGTTCACTAATGTCCTTTAGTGAAGGAAATCTGCCATCCTTACCTGGTCTGGCCTATATTTGACTCCAGACCCACAGCAATGCCCTCTTAACTGCCCTCTGCCACTCACTTGTATTCAAGAAGTTGGCTCACCACCATCTTATCAAGGGCAAGGGCAATTAGGGTTTTAAAAGAGGTGGCTGCAGAGCTAGTGGATGCATAGATTTTGATCTTCCAAAATTCCCTAGATTCTAGAAAGGTCCCAGCGGATTGGAGGGTAGCAAATGTAACCGCGCTATTCAAGAAAGGAGGGAGAGAGAAAACGGGGAACTACAGACCAGTTAGTCTGACATCAGTAGTAGGGAAAGTGCTACTGTAGGGAAAGGACACCCTCAAAGCCTCCTTGAAAAAGTGCAACATCCCCACCAACACCTGGGAATCCCTGGTCCAAGACCGCACAAAGTGGAGGAGAAGCATCCGGGAAGGCGCCAAACACCTCGAGTCTCTTCGCCGGGAGCAAGCGCAAGCAGCGCACGTCAACCCAAGCACCCCACCCACCCGCCCCTTCAACCACCGTCTGCCCCAGCTGTGACAGAGACTGTAGGTCCCGCATTGGGCTCATCAGTCACCTGAGAACTCATTTTTAATGTGGAAGCAAGTCATCCTCGGTTCCGATGGACTGCCTAAGAAGAAGAAGGAGGAAAGTGCTAGAATCTATTATTTGAGACGTGGTAACAGGGCACTTGGAAAATGAATTGGCAGAGTCAACACGGAATTATGAAAGGGAAATCGTGTTCGACAAATCTATTAGTTTTTTGAGATTATAACTAGCAGGGTAGATAAGGTGAACCAATGGATGGATGTAGAGTATTTGGATTTTCAGAAAGCATTCGATAAGGTGCCACACAAGAGGTTATTACACAAAATTAGGGCTCATGGGATTGGTGGGTGATATATTAGCATGGATTGAGGATTGGTTAATGGATAGAAAACAGAGTATGAATAAACGGGTCATTTTCAGGCTGTAACTAGTGGGCTACCGCCAGGATCAGTGCTTAGGCCTCAGCTTTTTACAATCTATATCAATGATGAGGTTCCGAGTGTAATGTATCCAGGTTTGGTGACTATACAAAGCTAGGTGGGCTAGTAAGTTGTGAGGAGGATGCAAAGAGGCTGCAAAGGGATATAAACAGGTTAAGTGAGTGGGCAAGGACATGGCAGATGGAATATAATGTGGAGAGATGTGAAGTTATCCACTTTGGTCGGAAAAATAAAAAAAATCAATTTTTTTAAATGGTGAGAGATTGGGAAATGTTGGTATTCAGAGGGACCTGGGTGTCCTTGTACACGAATCACTGAAAGTTAACATGCAGGTACAGCAAGCAATTTAGAAAGCAAATGGTATGTTGGCCTTTATTATAAAAGGATTGGGGTATAAGAGTAAATAAGTCTTATGCAATTATATAGGGCCTTGGTGAGACCACATCTGGAGTATTGTGTACAGTTGTGGTCGCCTTACCTAAGAAAGGATATACTTGCCTTAGAGGGAGTGCAACAAAAGTTCACCAGACTGATTCCTGGGATGGGGGGATTGTCCTATGAGGAGAGATTGAGGAGACTAGGTCTATATTCCTAAAATTTAGAAGAATGAAAGGTGATTTCATTGAAACATAAAATTCTTACAGGGCTTGACAGGGTAGTTGCAGGGAGGATGTTTCCCTGGCTGGGGAGTCTAGAACCAGGGGTCACAGTCTCAGAATAAGGGGTCGGCCATTTAGGACTGAGATGAGGAGGAATTTCTTCACGTTGTGAATCTTTGGAATTCTCTACCGCAGAGGGCTGTGGAGGCTCAGTCGTTGAGTATATTCAAGACCGAGATCGATAGATTTTTGGATATTAAGGGAATCAAGGAATATGGGGATAGTGCGGGAAGGTGGAGTTGAGGTAGATCATCAGCCATGATCTTATTGAATGGCGGAGCAGGCTTGAAGGGCCAAATGGCCGACTCCTGCTCCTATTTCTTATGTACATTCGGGGCGCTGTATGGACTGGTGTTCTGATGGATTGACGGGACAGTGTCGAGGGAGCTTTACTCTGTATCTAACTCGTGCAGGAGAGGAACGGCTACTTAGGGTTCAGAGCGGTTGCAGTGCATATAATGTGCACTCTGCTGCCTTGCACAGCTGGTGCCACACTGTGGCTTTGCTCCAGTGGTGGGTTGCACCATTTGTCTTCGAGGTGGTGAAGATGGGTATTGGTGCATTCATTGTTGGAATGTCTGAACCTTGTCTCAGTGTGTTGCTGTAACGTACCCCCCGTCTTCTCTCCTAGTCTTCGGAAGAGCAGCTCCGGCGGGAAGTGGACTGGTGCATTGAGCAGCTGGAGCTCGGGCTGCGCACTCGGAAAACAAACCAGAAACAAGGTGTGTTCTAGGGCATGAAGGGCCGCACCACCCTGAATGAGATTTTTGGGTCAGTGGCCTTTTTCCGTTCTCTTCTTTATCTGTAGATTGCCCTCTATGGGGGCGAGGTACCCAACTAAAACCATGTACATTGACCGAACAGTGTAGGCTGTGACTGACGTGCAACAGGACGGATAGAATCATAGAATGATACAGTGCAGAAGGAGGCCCATCGAGTCCGTGCTGGCTCTTCGAAGAGCTACCCAGTTAGTCCCACTCCCCTGCTCGTTCCCCATATCCCTGCAGTGTTTTCTCTTTCAAGTATTTACCCAATTCCGTTTTGAAGGCTACCATTGAATCTGTATCCCCCACCCTGTCAGGCAGTGCATTCCAAATCCTAACCACTCGTTACGTTAAAAAAAATGTTTCCTCATGTTGCCTCTAGTTGTTTTGCCAATCAGCTTATATCTGTGTCCTCTGGTAACCAGCCATCCTGCGATTGGAAACAGTTTCTCTTTATTTACTCTATCTAAAGCCGTCATGATTTTAAACACTTCTATCAAAACTCCTCTTGGTCTTCTCTGCTCTGAGGATGTGGGTGTGTGTTGCAGGGTTTCTTAGTCTCTCAAACGCTCCTGCCATGGTAGAGAGCAAGTTGTCATTGCCAGTGGAGCCTGCAGATAAAGGAGAGTATGTGGTAAGGGTTCCATGTTGGGGGGAGGTATTGACACAGCAGCTCACCTGTCGACCATAGAATCACAGAAATTTACGGCATAGAAGGAGGCCATTCAGCCTATCTTATCTGTGCCGACCGAAAAAGAGCTATCCAGCCTAATTCCACTTTCCAGTACTTGGTCCGTTGCCCTGTAGGTTACGGCACTTCCAAGTGCATATCCAAGTACTTTTTAAATGTGATGAGGGTTTTTGCCTCTACCACCCTTTCAGGCAGTGAGTTCCAGACCCCCACCACCCTCTGGGTGAAAAAAGTTCTCTTCAACTCCCCTCTAATCCTCCTACCAATTACTTTAAATCTGTGCCCCCTGGTTATTGACCTCTCTGCTAAGGGAAATAGGTCCTTCCTATCCACTCTATCTAGGGCCTTCATAATTGTATACACCTCAATTAAATCTCCCCTCAGCCTCCTCTGTTCCAAAGAAAACAACCCCAGCCTATCCAATCTTTCCTCATAGCTAAAATTCCCCAGATCTGGCAACATCCTCATAAACCTCCTCTGTACCCTCTCTAGTGCAATCACATCTTTCCTGTAATGTGGTGACCAGAACTGTACACAGTACTCTAGCTGTGGTCTAACTAGTGTTTTATACAACTCTAGCATAACCTCCCTGCTCTTATATTCTATGCCTCGGCTAATAAAGGAAAGTATCCCGTATGCCGCCTTAACCACCTTATTTACCAAGGTCCCTCTGTTCCTCTACACTTCTCAGTATCCTACCATTTATTGTGTTTTTCCTTGCCCTGTTAGCCCTCCCCAAATGCATTACCTCACTTCTCCGGATTGAATTCCATTTGCCACTTTTCTGCCCACCTGACTAGTCCATTGATATCTTCCTGCAGTCTGCAGCTTTCTTCCTCGCTGTCAACCACACAGCCAATTTTTGTATCATCTGTAAACTTAATCATGCCCCCTGCATTGAAGTCTAAATCATTGATATACACCACAAAAAACAAGGGACCTAGTACTGAGCCCTGCAGAACCCCACTGGAAACAGCTTTCCAGTCAGAAAAACACCCGTCGACCATTACCCTTTGCTTCCTGCCACTGAGTCAATTTTGATTCCAACTTGCCACTTTCTCTTGGATCCCATGGGCTTTACTTTCCTGACCAGTCTGCCATGTGGACCATTCGCAGAACAGCGCAGATGGCAGCTGTACACAAACCATCCCCTAGCTTGGTCACTTCCTCATTCCTCTCTGCTCCCCTCATTCTCCAAAGGTGCAACACAGAGAGTGAAGAATTAGACTGATGATTTGTCAGGTAGCTGCCTGCAGCCTCCGCAGACCCCTTACTGTACTGGGTGGAATAGGCCAGGGTGCTGGGTAAGGGCAGAGGATGGATACTGTGCTTTACTGTACTGGGTGGAATAGGCCAGGGTGCAAGGGTGGAGGATGAGTACTGTGACGCTTTTTGTATTGCAGCTGATGGGGCCCTTCGCGCACTGAGAACCCTGCGCAGCGGGAAAGCGCCACTTGGGAAGAAGCGGCAGGTGATGAGATCCATCTTCGGAGACTACAGAAAGAAGATGGAGGAGGAGTGGCAGAAACAGTTCAGACTGATGCTGGCAGGTGAGAGGGGCTTTCCAGGGGCAGTCAGGAGGTGTGGTCATACATGTCCGGCGGGGCGGGTGGCAAAGAGCAAGTGGGAGGGAGCGAGCAGATTTGTGTATGGGGGGCTTATGATTGGCAGGTTGGAGAGTGGGTGTGGGTATGTGTGTGCGAGAGCGCTGGGTTTATAGTAATTTGCTTTCCTCGCTTCTTCCAGCTACAAAATCTGCTGATATCAAACCGGTAGGAGAGCCGACAAGGAGCAAAATCTTCCGGAAATCTGTGAACAAATTGGTGAAGAGTGGGGATTCCCCTGAATCCGGCTCCGTGAATCCCGAGAGGAGCACAGTTGAGTGTGCGAGCGAGTGTGACAGGGGAGACCAAAGTCTCTTCAGGTTTAATTTCTTCTGAGTAATAGTGATTGAAGTGTGTGTATGTGATGAACATCTCTCTGTCACGGCCCTGGCCTTCCTTCCTGGGGGGTGGGGGCTGTAGCCCGAGCTTCCCTCTCCAGGGGGAGGCTATGCCCTGAGTTCCCCTCTCCAGGGAAAGCCTGTAGCCAGAGTTTTCCCCTCAAACCTCCGGGCGCAAAACTCTCCACACACGGACACTTGCGTATTCCCCCTCGTGGCAGATGCTCCTGGGCTGCAGACTCGTGTCGGTCCAGGTATCCGAGTGTGTGGCTTTGAATGGGTCAGCTGCCAATTAGAGATTGATGTGCCAGGATATCGCAACCCTCCCACTCAGCTGGCCTCATTGAAGGTTTTGGTGAATGGTTTCCACTTTAGTGTTTGCCAGATCATTTAAATGAGATTAAGGGAGATGTATTTGGGAACAGGTCTTTTGTTCTTGGTGTCTCTCCTAACCCTCCCTCTCATTAAATTCCTCCGAGTGCCCGCCAGTCTCGGCCAGGGTCACCATTGGATACAGAGAGAATTGGTGAGGGTGTGGAGGAGGCTGCTGCAGAATCCAGGTTTACTGTTCACTTCCTCCTCAGGCAGCCATCGCTATTGATTTCCATTTGCTTTGTCAGAGGTTATAGTTTGACATATTTTCAGTGTTGGGGAGCAGGTTGAACAGTGACTGCCTCGCCTGCAGACTGAACTCAAGATGGAACCTTGTTTTAACCATGTAGCTGTAGCAGGGACACAGAATGATGTTGCACTTGGAGCCCTTATATTTTCCAGTTTTGGTTTGAGTGGTGCATTCACTCCTGTGTCAGCCCCTCTCAACCTGCGCCTGTCTGTATTCACGCTAATTAAAGAGTTATGAATTACCCTCAACTGGCAGTACTGTACTTAATCAAGCATCTTCCACCATCCATTTAACACAACATTCTGTAGGGGAGTACCCAATTATACTGCACATTTCTTGATTTTTTAAAATTTTTGTTTGTTAAAAATAGCCTCGGTAGATAATACCTCTCCATTATCCGGAATTTTTAATCAACCGGCAGCATCCTGGTCCAGTCGGTGCCGGCTACGAAAGAGTTTCCTGTAAATTGAAGATTTCTTACTCTGTGTGCATTTACTGCATTCCACAAAAATGAGCAGCCAGAGTGAAGCACCGCAATGCTGTCTGTCGGTCGGATTTTTGTCAACTTTAACATTGGCCATCAAACACTCCCCAGGGAAGACACAGCACGGGTTAGATACAGAGTAATATCCACCCACCCAAACACAAAACCCTTTATAAATTGTGGGATATTTAATCCCAGAGATCAAAGCTGCTTGAAGATTGGGTAAACAAACTTGATTTTATTTTTTTTAATTTTCCTTTCAGGTTAATCATCCAGCTCGATATCATTTTTACATTTACACAGGCTCAGAGATGCGCATTCACTTAAGTGTCACACACCTGGACTGTGCTTCGGTCACACTCTGCCCTCTGGCTACCAGACAGGGCCTTTAAAACATGGACCTCTCTCCAGAGTCCTGCCCCCTTCAGCTCACTGATTTAACTGATGCAATCCTTCCCTTTCTTATCCTACAGTAATGGTGTAAGAAAATAGAACTCATTGCATAGTTAGAAAAACATTAATAAATACACTGCTCAGCTCGTTACACAAGAATTTTGATTCAGTCACATAGCCAAATCCCCACGCTGTCCCTGTACACACCGCACGGGGCTCTTAATGTACAGGGCAGTACCCCACCCAGTGTGGCAGTGGAGGATTTAGAATTCATTTTATCTTCTGTTCACATAGGGTAGAAAATTAAAACTAGGTGCAATTCCCATTTGTTGCCACTTTATATGTCCAAAGCAGAGTATCCAACTTGGGCAAGGGCATGCTGCCCATCTCAGACATTTAAAGGGACTGACACCTGCACAATACCATTTAAAGGATCCTGTACGACAGGTTGTTCTCCCTCTTTCCCCTCTTCCCCCACCCCCACCCCCACCCCACTATATTGTTAGAGCTTTCATGAAAGCAACTGAAAATCCCAATGAAAATAATGTCCTGTTTCTTTGGGGAAGCGTTATTCCATCACGCCAGGTGCCAGCACGGGGTTCCTGCACCATTTTCTGCCGCTCGGTTTGGAGCTGGGATTCCTGCAGTTGGACAGCACGGCCCAGGAGAGGTTGTATTAGAAAAGGAAGATGTAAATAGGGCGGAAAGGGCAGAGCGTTACGCAAGAGGTATCGCCAATAATGTAATCGAACCAGGTGTCTCAACAGGAAGTAGCTACGAGCAACCATGAAGGTTATAGAAATAAAACAGGAGGATAATGGAGGGAAAGCAAGAGACGTCCTGCGGAGATTGTGTTAACTGGGATCAGAGGGCTGTTTTAAATGTTTCTCTTCATTGAGTACGACGCGTTGAGGTGCTCAACAGGCCCATACCCCAGGGGTACCTTATCTAAAAATACACAGCATACCTCCCACGGAGGGACTCAGCCACCCCCTGCGACTGGTCACAAGTCTGAGGAACGCTCTCAGAAGGCCACGTTGTGATTGGTAGTTTCAAGTGCTGGTCTACCTGTCGTTTAGCCAGAGCTCTGCTATTGGCTCCTCGGCTTCACTGGACGTTAAGGCAGCAGTGAATAAGGCGGTGCGCGTACGTCGGAGGCCGTTTGCTGAGCCGCACATTGTCACAGCAGGCGGCTTTTAAATCACAAGTACCACCCCCCTTTACTAACATTGGAGCTCCCACAGTACTGTAAACACCACCCCGCCCCCCACCACAGTACAGCTTCAGGTTTACAGAGCATCTGAACACTATGCTCGGGAATGGGAGATGCAGCCAGCTGCAAAGAAAGAGAATTGAACGAGCAACTTCAATCTATATTAAAATGGAGGCAGAGTGAGACTGACATCTGATTAAACTCGTACTGCAGATCTCTGTCTGTAGTTACAAATAAGTCCTGCAGATCAGCAACAGACCGCCACTGCATCATTAACCAAGGCTGTAGGAGTTTTACATTCAGAAAGATTTTCTGCCCAGTCCAGCGATGCTTCTGAGACATTTTATCAATGATAACTGTGTCCCTTTAAACAGCCCCTGCCCGTCACCCTCTCTCCGTACAGCAAAGTGCCAGCACCACACAGCGCAGAGCCCTTCCATCTGACTATGCTCTTCCTGTTGGGTCAGGAATTGGAAGGTGTTCTCAACCCTTGCCCCGAGCTGGGGCCTTGTTTGAATACAGATTCCTGTGATGGGCAAGCACCTGTTGGGGCGTGTTTATCGTTCACATCCGAGACCTGTTCCAGTGGGTCCCCACTAACTGACCGACAGCCACTGCTGTCCTGTATGTACTGGCATTACAGAGGGGTCACCCCCCCCCCCCTTACTGAGGGGCTGATGTGACAGGTAGGAGAAGGTTGGTCTGCTGTAGGAGGGAAGAAGGGTGACCAACCGCCACCATTTCAACTCCAGTCCTCAGCGCGTCGTTAGCAGGGTGTTCGCGAGCAGAGTGTGAAGCTCACCGTCACAGAGGGAGCTGTTACCATGGCGGATTGGGCAGTGGGCTGAAATCTGCCGTCACCTCTGTATCAGCACAGGCAGAGTGTTTAAAATCCACAAATGCTCGGGGAGAGGGGGAAAGAGAACATGATTCGTTCAAGACGCTTCCCCATTTCAGAACTCAAAAACCACAACATTCTGTAGCATTGACAAAACAGGAATTTCTCGCTTGCAAGCCAGGGGCTACTGCTGATCTCAAGAGGTGGCACGAAACAGGTCAGAAAATGGAAACTAAATCTCTGCAGAGGTCGGGACGAATCTTAAAGGGGCGTCACCTCCTTGGGGGAGGGGGGCAGTTTTCAAACAGCTGTCGTTCCTTGAACCGCTTTGAGTGGGATGGGACGGTGCGCTCCTGATCAAGGGCCCCTGTGTCACGTCCAATTCACCGCCCCGGACAGTTTTTTGGTGCTTTTCTCTCCATTCCACTCAAGTCACAAGGTGGGTGCAGCTGTAACCTAAGACCAGACACTCCAGGATGTCACCAGGTGTACGCTGGTACAGACAAAGCACGTAATGACCCTTTAAGAACAAAATAAAAACGATCTTCTGAAACGCTATGTAAAGACATCTCTGGTGGTCTTGCTCACAGACTTGCTGCTTTATTGTTCAAAGGCAGGGGGAATTCACCCAGCTGAAGCCGAGAGGTCGAAGATCAACGGTCGCTGCGGAGAGTCCCAGTTGATCCAGGTTTTACAAAAATGTCTTCATTGTTTGTGAATCACAGAGAGTAGGGAGAGATCTGTGTCCGAGTGTTAACTGGCTGCTGACGCTCTGCCCTGTTAAAGGAGGCCATCCCCGATGGACTTTAGGACGAGTTCTGGATATTCGCCAGGAACTGCTTCGCCCACCACTCTTCCAGATCGATTGGGACAAAGTCTGGGAAACAAAAGTGGGCAACATTTTAACACAGCACTTGCAGAAACAGTGCAGGAATCCCAGGAGACTCGCTACCACAAGAAACCCCTCATACTTTCACAACATTTCTTCATTTACATCAAGTGTTCAGCATCAAACACTCCCAGGGCAGGTACAACATGGGTTTGATACACAGTAAAGCTCCCTCTACATTGTCCAACGCGCTCCTGGCTGGCCTCCCACATTCTACCCTACCTAAACTTGAGGTGATCCAAAACTCTGCTGCCCGTGTCCTAACTCGCACCAAGTCCCGTTCGCCCATCACCCCTGTGCTCGCTGACCTACATTGGCTCCCGGGTAAGCAGCGCCTCGATTTCAAAATTCTCATCCTTATTTTCAAATCTCTCCACGGCCTCGCCCCTCCCTATCTCTGTAATCTCCTCCAGCCCCACAACCCCCCGAGATATCTGCGCTCCTCTAATTCTGCCCTCTTGAGCATCCCTGATTATAATCGCTCAACCATTGGTGGCCGTGCCTTCTGTTGCCTGGGCCTAAGCTCTGGAATACCCTCCCTAAACCTCTCTACCTCTCTTTCCTCCTTTAAGACACTCCTTAAAACCTACCTCTTTGACCAAGCTTTCGGTCACCTGCCCTAATTTCTCCTTATGTGGCTCGGTGTCAAATTTTTTGTCTTATAATACTCCTGTGCAGCGCCTTGGGACGTTTTACTACACGTTGTTGTTGTCCCATCAAACACTCCCGGGGCAGGTGCAGCATAGGTTAGATACAGAGTAAAGCTCCCTCTACACTGTCCCATCAAACACTCCCAGGGCAGGTACAGCACGGGTTAGATACACAGCACCCTATCACTTGTAGTACCCATCACGATCACCATTCTTCACGTGTGAGCTCCGTGAGTGTTATTCAGCTATTTTCCCCACAGAGGGCAGCAGAGCCACGCCAGATCCGTGCTCAGTTGGCCTGTAGCCGTGGTCACTTCCAGCCGGGGCCACTGCAGTGATCAGGATCGATGACCCTGGCCGATGTCTCCCCTGTCAATCCCAGAGGCTAATTGTAGCCTCCCCTGCAACCTCAGCCCGATCAGCTAATCGGCACTGACTGAGGATAAACCAGCTGAGCCAAGGGGCCGCCAACTCTCATTGGATACCTTCTTGGAGGTTTCATCACCTGACCTCCCCCTCCAACTGCCCCACCCACTCAAAAAACATTTTTTAAAAACCCTTCTCCAATATTTTTGTAACTAATAAACATAACCGTTGAAAGAAAATGAAATAAAAATCCCAATCCATTTTAATCCTTGTGTTGCCTCTGAGTCAGAAGGTTGTGGGTTCAAGTCCCACTCCAGACACGAGAGCCCATAATCCAGGCTGATACTCCAGTGTAGTACTGAGGGAGTGCTGCACTGTTGGAGGTGCCGTCTTTTGGATGAGACGTTAAACCGAGGCCCCGTCTGCCCTCTCAGGTAAAAGATCCCACGGCACTATTTCGAAGAACACGGGAGTTCTCCCCGGTGTCCTGGACAATATTTATATGGGGAGAGGTCGGGGAGGGCTGAAGCGTTTAGCCACGATAGTCCAGCCATCGTGGCGTGGGGCAGGCTTGATGGACCACCAGCCATTTTCGTATGTCCCTACGCCTCGATGATGTCTCTCCCGGGTTGCTCGCAGCAGTGACCAGGAAATTAATCTTTAATTCCTGGACACTTCAGAACAATCCTGGAGGGTTGGAAAGCCCAGACAATATCCACCCCTCTGTAAGGTGTATATATTCACGGTTACCCGTGGCACCTACTCTTCAAGTTTTGGTTTGGTGTTTTCTCCTCGTACAGCACCGGCCTGTGAGCGCTCTGCACGTTCTCCGGCCGCTGGCTGGCTCCGAGCTCCTCTTCCACCTGCTGCCATGCTGGGAGAGAGAAATGAGGGAATTCCAATTACTGAGAGCTACACACACACACACACAGGGAGGGAAGCAATGATACTGGAGACAGAGGTGGGCTATCTTTATACCCAGGGTACACGACACAGCTGTGATCCACAGGAGAAAGAAAGGAAAGAGAGAATTTGTATTTCTACAGCGCCTTTCATCACCTCAGGACGTCCCAAAGCGCTTTACAGCTAATGAAGTACCTTTGAGCTGCAGTCACTGTTGCGGCAGTCAATTTGTGCACAGCAAGCTCCCACAAACAGCAATGCGATAAATGACCATATATTCTGATTTAATGATGTTGGTTGAGGGATAAATATTGGTCAGGGCACCAGGGAGAAACGCCCCTGCTCTTCTTTAAATAGTGCCATGGGATCTTTTACATCCACCCGGGAGGGCAGATGGGGCTTCGGTTTAACGTCTCATCTGAAAGAAGGCACCTCAGACAGTGCAGCACTCCCTCAGTACTGCACTGAAGTGTCATTGTAGATCAGGTGTTCAAGTCCTGGAGTGGGACTTGAACCTACAACCGTCTGCCTCAGGCAAGAGTGCTACCCATTGAACCAAGGCTGATACTGAGGTAAAGCACCGAGAGAGAGAGAGAGATTGACTCGAAAACTCTCCTCAAATCAGAGCAGCTCCCAAATAAACGACAAAGCAAATATCCAGATAATTAGAATCATAGAATTATGCCGCACAGAAGGAGGCCATTCGGCCTATCGTGCCGGCTCTTTGGTAGAGCTATCCAACTGGTCCCAGTCCCCTGCATTTTCCCCATAGCCCTGCAAATTACACAGGTTCTGTTTATCTCTCATTCGCGCATCCAAGTCTCCTAACTGTAATGCCATTTAGTGATATCTGGAGCCTTCCAACGTTGTGAAAACCCCTTCAAGGTGAACCAGTTCATGGGACGTTCCGAGGATCAGACAGCCAAGGGTCAAGTGCCTGTTGGTTCTCAGGTTGCTACTCTGGTTGTAATAACCGGAGATGCTCCCGAACACCTGCACTCCTACCTGTGAGTGAGATGTCCAGGACACCTGCACTCCTACCTGTGAGTGAGATGTTCCGGACACCTGCACTCCTACCTGTGAGTGAGATGTCCCGAACACCTGCACTCCTACTTGTGAGTGAGATGTCCCGAACACCTGCACTCCTACTTGTGAGTGAGATGCTCCCGAACACCTGCACTCCTACCTGTGAGTGAGATGTCCCGAACACCTGCACTCCTACTTGTGAGTGAGATGCTCCCGAACACCTGCACTCCTACCTGTGAGTGAGATGTCCAGGACACCTGCACTCCTACCTGTGAGTGAGATGTCCAGGACACCTGCACTCCTACCTGTGAGTGAGATGTCCAGGACACCTGCACTCCTACCTGTGAGTGAGATGTCCAGGACACCTGCACTCCTACCTGTGAGTGAGATGTCCCGAACACCTGCACTCCTACCTGTGAGTGAGATGTCCAGGACACCTGCACTCCTACCTGTGAGTGAGATGTTCCGGACACCTGCACTCCTACCTGTGAGTGAGATGTACAGGACAGACTGTCCCAGGCGGGCTCCGTAGCAACGAGATTTTTTTTTTTTAAAGTCAGTATTTTCATATCTATTTTCCAGTATAAAATAGTGAGCACTTTGAACAAAGAAAACCCACGTTACTTTCCTTCACTGTTAAAGGTTAGAATTAGCAATGGTTCACCAGTGACCTATTAAACTTTTAAAATAAAATTTTTTGCACAAGGTTTAATAATTAAACTCAGAGTCTGTAATTATCGATACCATCGCTCTAGTTTAGTTGCTTGACTGTAGTTATATTTTTCTTGAGCTAGGTATTCATCTTGGGTCCAGCGTCACTGATCACTCCCATGAGCAGACCTCACGTCCCCTACAAACCTTTACCTGCCCAATATCCAAAGTAGTGAGACCCAGGGATCAATCAGAGAAGCCTCGTCACTGTACTCTGGCTTACTGGAAGGTATCACGTGCCACAACGTGAGCTCCTCACCCTCAGCGGGTGGAAAATTATACCCTCTCAGACTGCGGCTTAGGCTATAAATCAACAGACAAATTTATTTAACATTAAACAGGTAAAAGAACAGAGCTCAATATAAGCAAGATATTTACAATAAGTACAAACTTGACTGTTCTTCACAATACTTCTGAACACTTAAGACGCCTCTCCCTGAGTTATCTCTCAACATGCATTGAACATTGAAAACAGATGTTTGTTTCTTTTGTGACAAAACTCCACCAAGGTGAAACTAGCCCAGTTTCTCTGCTGGCTTCGGACTGATTAAGGTAAACTGAGTCACAGGAGTAGCATTCCAAATCCTTTTAAAAGTGAAACAAAGTCCATTGACAAAAACATTGCATTCTAAACTAAATGGATAGTCATTCTTTCAATTGTACAGGATGTTTGAATGAGATGGCTTGTTTCACACACAGCTTTCTGAGAAGTCCCCATCCACAGGCAACAGCAGCAACAACTTGTATTTATATAGCGCCTTTAATGGAGTAAAACATCCCAAGGCCCTTCACGGGAGCGAAATTAGACAAAAACTGACACCGAGCCAAAGGAGGAGATCATTAGTTCAAGTGACTAAAAGCTTGGTCAAAGAGGTAGGTTTTAAGGATTACGATAGCAAAATACCCTGACGAAAGGTCTTCGACCTGAAACGTTAACTCTGTTTCTCTCTCCACGGATGCTGCCTGGCCTGCTGAGTTTTTCCAGCGTTTTCTGTTGTTATTTAGGTTTTAAGGATTGTCTTAAAGGAGCAGAGAAAGCAACAACCAGACAAACAGCAGGCCCCAAGCTCTGGAATTCCCTTCCTAAACCTCTTGACCTCTCTATCCTCGTTTAAGACGCTCCTTAAAACTTACCTCTTTCATCAAGCTTTTAGTCACCTGTCCTAACATCTCTTTATGTGGCTCGGTCAAAATTTTGTTACATAATCGCTCCTGTGAAGAGCCTTGGGACGTTTTACTATGTTAAAAGCGCTCTATAAATACAAGTTGTTGTTGTTAAGACCAATGCAAATATTAGCCAGACTGTAATGTTGCAGAAACCAGCTGGCAATAACTGTGCATGTACTCCAGCCAGAAGAGAGAGGCCTGCCCCTTTAACATCAATGTCCAAACAGCCACTGACCTTCAGCTGTACTTGGCAGCACTGGCTGGAACACACTGCTCACACACTGTCAAACATTTGCTTGGATGAGGCGGAACAGGGTGGGGGCAGGGAGGAGGATCAGGTGCTGCAGAGGGTCAAGCACTGCCCGCTCACCTACTGTACTTGGACAACTTTAGACCTATCAGTCTGACTTCCGTTCCACGGAAAATAACAATCGATTATCAGGAGAAAACTTGGGGACGAATATCTGTACACAATAACCTAGTTAACAGCAGTCAGCACAGATTCAGAAGGGGAAGATCCTGCCTGACCAGACTCTCAGCTTCTTCAAGGAAGCGACAATCCAAGTGAACTGTTGTAAGCCCCGTGATGTGATCCACCTCAACTTTCAAAAGACTTTTGATAAAGTTCCACATGAAAGGCTATTAATTAAACTCAAAGTTGTGGGGAATTCAGGGTAAGCAATGGGAATGGCTGAAGGGTAGGAAACCACAAATATTCATTAAAGGAGTTATGTCAGAGTGGGGAGAAGTACTGAATGGAGTACTTTAGGGCTCGGTGCTGGGACCACTGCTGTTTCTAATTTACAGAAATAACCTGGATTCAGACACTCAATGTAAAGTGGTCAAGTTTGCTGATGATCCCAAACTAGGAGGGAGAGTGGAACCAGCAGAGGCAACTCATAAATTGCAGACTGAGTTGGACAAAATATGTAAGTGGGCAGAACAATGGCAGATGGGATTTAATGCAGGCAAGTGTAAAGTATGGCACATAGGAAGGAAAATAGACGACATGTGAATCAAGATGGGCCGCATAGCCTTCATCTTGTGATCTTGTGAAATGAGGGAGAGTTGGAAAGTCTGCGAAGATGTAAAGGATAAAACTGGCAAAACTTTCACAATGAATCAGCCCAAGTTGATAAGACACAGTCAAAGTGGTTAATGATTAAAGTTCTGTAACAACCATGAAGATAAAAACAACCCTGAAAGTCTGGAAGGGTCCATGGCACACACACATCACTGGAACACTGTATCTCAAACAAAATCCACCCTCCAATACCCAATCAACCTCGACACAGAACCAGTGTCAGAAGTGACCAACCTTATACTTTGGCATATTACTCCAATCTCACGTTGGACACTAAACAGTACAGTAAGGATGGGCTCATGCGCACCCTGCACAGGATCTCACTGAAAATCATTGAACAGTTTGTCCTTGTGAACAAGGAGTATTCAAGGGACAAACTAATATACAACAGGCGCACTCAGCTCCCTCACCGAGACCTGGCGACAGTCTGATCAGCGGCAATCACTGACGCCGCTTGGAAGTGTGTGTGACACAAGGTCTCAATACAAAAATGAGACTGGAATATCTCATCCATGAGACTCCCTTCCTGCTCTCTCGACCCTATTCCCACTAAACTGCTGGCTACCCAACTTCCCTTCCTGGACCCCATGCTAGCTGAGATTGTAAAGGGTTCCCTCTCCTCGGGTACTGGCCCCCTCTCATTCAAAAGCAGCATCATTACGCGCTTGCGTGTGAGTGAGTGATGGCATGCATGCACACACACGAGTCTGTGTACTGGCCAAGGTGGGGGAGAGTGGGAGATTCTGGGTAATGGGTGGGTGGGGTGCTGGTGTCTGTGGAACTATAATCCATCCAGAGTCCACACGTCAGCAGAGACAACATGCTAATTGGCACAGGCACGATGAGATGGTGCACTGAAGCGAAACATTCTGCTGCAAGCCCTTCGTGAAATCTCACCAATGCAGGGACTGACCCCCACACAATAACCTGATGCTTCTCTTTTCAAAAGCGATAAACCTGCTGTGTATTTCCAGCAATGCTGTTGGAATAAACCCTGCCTGCAGTCTGCAGATTTGCCTCGATCCCTGCAGTGCCGACAGGCTGGCGGAGGAGGAGTGGGGGGGGTAGGAGGAGTGGGGGGGGGGGGGGGGGGGGGAGG